>CM055901.1:18038679-18213679 GCA_029582155.1 Panopea generosa | reverse complement strand
AGGTGCTTGAGCGGGACTGCAATGTTATGGATAGACAGGTGCTTGAGCGGGACTGCAATGTTATGGATAGACAGGTGCTTGAGCGGGACTGCAATGTATTGGATAGACAGGTGCTGGAGCGGGACTGCAATGTTATGGATAGACAGGTGCTTCAGCGGGACGGCAATGTCATGGATAGACAGATGCTGGCCGCTCACGTAGGATGAGCTTCTGATAACATGCTCTGCTTCTGCCTTAAAACAACATTGTGTACTGGTTCTGCCCAGGAAATGGAATCGAGAGCGAGTCGTATAAGCTTCGCAATTGAGCTTAAATAAAGACGTATAAACGATTTTCTTGCTCCAGCACAAACAAAACACAGGTGGGGATCGAACATACAATCTAATGAATCCGAATCCAAGCTGTTAATACCACTGTTAGCGAAAAAGGAATCAGCTGAAATGTACATTTATAATCTAAATGAAAAAAAAATACAATAGCAAACATTTCAATAGTTCAAATTTTGGGACTTAACTGCTATTATCAGAACGTTTAACCTAGCCAGCGTTAATATAATACCGTATGATCCCGAATAAACGCTGCCACAATTAATGCCCCAGTCATAGTGTCACGTTAAGGCCCCCACGTTCAGCTACGTTACGAAACGTGGCAGAACGTGGCTACAACGTGAGCAAGCGTGGCTACAACGTTAACAAACCTGACACAACATAGAACAGGAAATTTTAATTTTGGACATGTTCGAAATTCGCCCTCGTTTCTCTATAACGTACTACAACGTGGCAACAACGTGGTACGACGTAGTGCACATTGACTGCAACGTAGCAAAGACGCAGTACAACTTGAAAAGAACGTGTTCCATCGACTGCTTCGTTATGTAACGTATTGTCGCACGTTGTGACACGCTGTGCCTCGTTATGCTACGTTGTGACCTCGTTGAACCCTCGTTCCTATTGCCACGTTGTGTCGTGTTCTGTTGCATTGTGACACGTTGTACAACGCCGTGTTAAGTTAAGGGCTACTTTATGCTCAGTTTTACCACGCTCTGCTATGCTGTGATACTATATGATGCGTTTAAAATACGTTTCGTTAACCCATCCATCAAGGACCTCAAACCATTTGTGTTCTTGCTTAGCCCAAGTGCAGAACATCGACTATGGATATCCTCCTTAGCCCTGTACCAAGTGTGCTGCAAAACAGGCTGCTGCTGCTGCTGCTGCTGCTGCTGCTGCTGCTGCTGCTGCTGCTGCTGCTGCAGAGGAAAGAGGAGAGAAAAGAGAGAACCCCGCACACCATGTTCTGCAGGAAATGGCTCCTGTGACGGGAACAATTCGGCCAGTATCACCAACTGATGGATGAGCTTAGGAGGGAGGATGCGACCTCCTTCAAGAACTTCCTCAGAGTTGACCTGCTCCTCTTCCAGGAGCTGATGGACAGGCTGACCCCAATAATAAAAAAGAAGGACACCTGGTTCCAGAAGGCGCTACCACTTGTTCCGAAAGTTGCGGTCACTCTCCGACACATCGTCACTGGTGACAGCTACCACTCGCTGTTGTACTGCTTCAGAATAGCCGATAACACCATCTTCTTCTAATGATCAAAGAACTTTGTTAGGCCACCGTAACAGATTACTCTGAAGAGGTCCTCAACATTCCCACTGCTCCAGATGAGTGGCAAGGTTCAGCAGAGGTCTTCATCACCAGGTGGCAGTTTCCACTTGCTGTCGGCGCACTAGACGGGAAACACGTGGCCATAAGAAAACCAAAAAAGAGCGATTCCATGTATTTCATCCATAAGAGGTATTTGTTGACTTGTATCCACCCCACCAGGCTCTCCTTCTGGACATCAGACAGCACAGTTGGAGCAGCACTCTCCTTCAGGGCTGGTGTTTGGGGTGGTGGTGGACCCTCCCTAGTCTGGTCTTCGTCACCGGGCTCTCACGCCTACAGCACCCTCTTCTTCGGCAAGTGCTGATGCATTTTGATAAGAGGGTGCTCCTGGAGCCTTTCGCTTTTTTTTTTATTTTTAGACATGCTTTTAAACTTCTAGAATGTACACGATGTATTTCGATCAGCAGTCAAATGAATAATGCTTTGGTCAGTCGTGTAGGCTGTGTTTTATCTGAACTTGTCAGGGGCACACCACGAGGCTGAAGCGTGGTCGCAGCGAGACATAACGAGATACAACGTGGCGACAACGAGGCTAGGCCGTGGCGGCAGCGAAGCATAACCCAACTTCGTTCTTCGGTGGCACCTGCCAATCGTATAACAACGGGATTACAACGAGGCGATAGCGTGGCACAGCGTGGCACCCGGCTAAAATTTGCAAAAACATTCCAGAACGTGAGTGTCAGAATTGGGGCACAACGAAGTGAACCAAAACGTGACACTATGACTGGGGCATTAAGCTCGTCTTCCCATTCTGTTTTTAAAGAAAATAAAAAGATTTAACACTTTTTTCAAGATAAACAAGTCTGGGTTTAACAATTTAATGTTGAAGAAATGCCTTACTGCAAGCACCGTGTTTTATGGTATTTTTCATGCAATTCATACAATTGTATTCGCAAGTCCAAATAAAATGCACAAATGCATCGCCCCACGACTATTTACTAGGGTATACAATAAAGCTCGAGTTTGCACTGGAAGCTGATTGCAACGGTATGGACCAAGTTTTTAGGGTCTTCTCCAGTACTGGAGACTGTGGGTTCAATCCCCGACAAAATCATACCAAATACTTAAAAAATGACAATAGAAGGTTTTCTGGTCAGTCCAGTGCCAGTATAGTGCCAGTATAGTGTGACATATATGGGCAGGGTGTCGGTTCTCTTGTAGGCTTAATTTTGTGATCATGTTGATCACGATCTAGTAAGGGACCTCTATGCGGAACGTTTGTCGACTGGCTCGAAATAATATGCCACTAAGCAGCAGAGCAATAGTAAATATAACTAGTGTGCACAAAATACTAGTTTTTGTAGAATGAGGTTAACATCATCATTTTCATCACATTTATAAGGTTGTGTATTTCATATCAAGTTTTATTTAATGATCACGATCCCAGCATTTACTGCGCTATATGGAAGTTAACATTTGCTTGAAAGTGTTTTTGACGTAGGGGAGAGTTAAATAATTGAACATTATAAAAAAAAACTAGTTGTCAATGTCTCACAATAACTGAACAATATGTTGTATAAAAGCAAATAAAATTATGTAAAAAACGCTTGGTTTGTTGGTGGGGGGTGTACATGGCCATGTTTACGACATGACGTATAAATAGGTTGTATTTAATACTGAAAAAAAAACATATTCACATTGGAAATTACTTCTAGTTTCATAATATACTAATTATACCACTGCTACAATAATAATTTAAATGGAATATTCCTCCTTAATACCGTCTAGAGTAGACACCGTCGTCACATGACTCAAAGACTGTTTTTACCGATCATCTTTTGCAGGGGTAGCCAGCACTCGGTTCCGCGCGATAATGAATCTCGCCTGCACGGCTGGTC
This sequence comes from Panopea generosa, assembly GCA_029582155.1. Taxonomy (NCBI): domain Eukaryota; kingdom Metazoa; phylum Mollusca; class Bivalvia; order Adapedonta; family Hiatellidae; genus Panopea; species Panopea generosa. Next base: position 18,210,174 of record CM055901.1, on the reverse strand, counting down.
TCCCGCCTGATGAAATCACGTTCGCCGAGCAAGCAAAAAAGGCTGGTTACCATACCGCAGTAATGGGTACGTAGTTTTAACCGATATTTTTACGGACATATAATAACGACATATCTATTCGCGTGTTTAAAGATAAAAATATAATGGATGTGCTGTATGACAGTCGTTAAACTGTTTGGGGAAAATAGTTTGGGAAAAAAGGCAAACACGCATTTCTTTTTGGGAGAACGATGTAAAATATAGAAAAGAATTGCGACAATAAGTTTCATTAGTTAATAAAGCTTGCTGCTTGAACAACGCGGACAATGAAGATTCATAATAAGTTCTTCAACTAATTCAACCAAATTCTGCAAAATAAAAAAAACTAGTTTAGGCCATAATAAATTAATTACTGGACTGTCATAACACCTTATCAGATCTTTTTTCTTGAAAGGAGGAGTAGGGAGAGTGGTGGCTGTTTGCGTCCATGATATAGCATGATATATTCATAAGATACCCATTAAGTGGTTTCAGTTTTAATTGGTGGATGGTAATGATTTATTGATTGATTGAATATTTAGAGTCATTTTTTGCCAACAGACGATCAGTTAACCTAACCACTGTTTCCTGGGATTAACCAGTGCTCTAGCTTACCCCATCTCCGCAAGTAACTGATAACTTTCCCACTTGAATCAGTGGTGAGAGACGAATGTTAAAGGGATTATATTGGCATATTACCGTCAATTCCCTGTCCTAAAAACACACGCCCAGCATGAAGATACACTTATAACTTAGATATATACGCGTCTAAAGTGTCTAATTGCATAACCTCTTTATTATGAACATCGGGTTTCTGAAGCCACGTTTTTTGTTTTTGTTTACATTCGCCATTTTCAACGAACCGCTTTCGGATTTTCGTTCAATCATCGGATAACATCGTGAAGACTCGTTCCCGATCTCGTTTTCGAGGCTTTGTTCGGGAAGTTTACGGAGTTCAATGTAAACATTGCGCAATACTTTATTGCGGGACGTATTAAAGTTTTGGCCAATATTCAATTACTGTTAATACATAAGCATTATTCTGTGCACACTGCATAAAGGAAAAGTCTGGATTAACAGCGTGTTTGTGTAACTTGCCAATATAATCCCTTTAATGAGACACAATATCGTATACCAATCATCACGGAGAATGTTGCCGGGCGGGGGAATCTAAATCACGACCCATGGATTGATAGTCAGACGCTTAACCGACTGAGCTAATCGGGCCCGGCGGTGGATAATAAATCATAATGAGAAATAATAAAACTAGCCTAGTCAAGTTATGTTTTGCTTGTTTGCAGGTAAATGGCATTTGGGAGTATTTGATATTTGGAGAAGCTACGTGCACCATCCATTGAACCAAGGTTTTGACGAATTTTACGGCTTGCCTTTCACAAACCTGCCAGATTACGCTGACACTCAGCCTCGAACTACATCCTGGAGAGACTTTCTACCTCAAATTGTGTTTCAGTATTTGTGTGTCGCAGTTCCGTTGCTATGGTATTATACAACACGTTATAAGGCAAATATTTGGTTCAAAGTTTGTTTCACATTGGTGACACTATTGTATGCTTGCCATTACATCAATCTTTATAACAGATGCGCATTTCATGGAATATTAATGCGAGGATATGACGTCGTCGAACAGCCAGTACGTATCAAGGGATTGACTTCTCGTCTGGTGCGAGAAAGTTTGGATTTCTTGGAGCGACGTTACCTTGACAACAATCCATTTCTGCTATACATCCCATGGCATATTCCTAAAACAGCTGTGGTTCCTACAAGGACGTTTGAGGGTGCGTATGAAATTAGGCAGATGTTGCACAACTGCAAAAACTATTTCAAGGTAGCAAAAGTGTCAAATTATGTGATTTTTTTTACTAATTTATTGACCTTGTGCATGAGAAAAAGCAGTTAATAGTTATTAACTAAATAGTTTTTTTGTTTTTTTTTACGGTTTTATTATTATTTATTGAAAGGCCGATGGCCATAATTAATTGCGCTTATGTATTATATGTAAACAAAATTCAGTTCTTTACTGAAGTGTGGCCGGTCAATAAACGTTACGTGAGAAAGTTCACCAGTTACATTTGGAAGGACACTGGTACTTCTCAGGTTCATTCTGCGGTCTTCCTCGACCAAAACAATATTTATATTTTGATTCAGGCAAGACACCACATGGCCAGTATGGCGATTGCGTCGAAGAGATGGACTGGGGCGTAGGTGAAGTTTTAGGTGCTCTTGACCGTTTGGGTTTTACTGAAAACACACTCGTATACTTTGCCTCCGACCATGGCGGACATTTGGAAGAAGCGGTTGACTTCAATGGCGGTTATAATGGAATATTTAGAGGTATAAAAACAGTATATAGGATATATTTCACACCATCTCCTACCCTTTAGACCAAATACCATGTATGTTTAACAAGCTGTGCGAGCTTAGCATAACAAGCGAGCTTAAAATTTATCACTGTGCTGGTAATTCGCCAGATATTTCACAAACGTACTTAGCATGTTCAGACAACGTGTGAGCTTAGCTTTAGCTTTGCATTACTCAGTATTTTACTGAACATCACGCCAGTTGAGAGCTTTACAAGTACATGTGTAGAAATAATATTGCTATCTTTGACTCGATACCCTCTCGTCACGTTAAATGGGAATGAAATGGGAATGTGCGTTTCTGTATTGCAACTAGTACCTGTGGTAACTAGCACCCCATACTTTTCCTGATTTAGGGTAAATATGTTATCCTATAGCCAATTCCTTGTTTGGATGTTAAACACAATTCTCTTATTCCCCGGTAAGCTCAGTCGGTAGTGCGTCTGGCTATCAGTCCAGGGTTGTGAGTTCAAGTCGAATCTCCACCCGGTTACAATATCCATGACTGTACGTATGCCATAGTGTGTCTCATTGTCATTCGTCTCTCACTGCTGATTCAAATGAGAAAGTCACAGTTACTTGCGGAGCCAGGGGTACTCGTGTACTGGTTAACAGGATCCCAGGAAAAAGTGGTTAGGTTAATTGGTCGTCTGTTCACCCACGATGGCATAAAAAGATGCTTGATATTCAAACAAACAAAACATATTCTTATTTATCTTCTTTATTTAAATATTCTGTGATATTAATGCACTGTCCTTCGTCCCAAATATCTGTAGATCATTTACGTTCCATTCATATCTGAAAGTGTTTGTTTTTTTTAAGTTTACAACTTTACCTTGTGGCAATATATATAGTTAAAACCGTCCAACAACTATTGATGTATTTGTAATTGTCCACACAGGCGGCAAAGGATGGGGCGGTGTTGAAGGCAGTATCAGAGTGCCAGGATTGATCAGGTGGCCGGGTCAAATACCAACAAATCAAGTCGTCCACGAACCGACTTCCCTGATCGACATATTTCCGACGCTTTCCAAAATAATGGGCACACCTCTTCCGACAGACAAACATTTAGATGGTAGAGACATACTACCACTACTAAGGAAAGACGTTACCGTCTCGCCTCATGAATATATCATGCATTATTGTGGGACGGAGCTGCACGCTGTCACGTATAGGCCTAGAACAGGTATGTAAACATGCGCGGCTGACATACTGCCAAACATGTTCTCACATTTTGATACATAATTTCGTATTTTTACATCTTCCGAAATCGTTCGCAAGATTGATCAACATGAGGAAACTATAGCGTGTCTGAGTGCATAATACAACGTTAAATTTACCACGGCAAAACATTGTAAGTGTTACTCGTATAATAAATGTTCGCATACTTGTGGTTATTTAATATAGTTACGTGTCTGCATACATGATTGTGAATGCATGTATGTCCATAAATCGTAACTCCGAGTATTTATATATATATATATATATATATATATATATATATATATATATATATATATAAGACAAATGCAAGAAAATTAATACATATATATATATATATATAGACTTGAATTTGAAAATCCCAAATTTCAACCTAAGATATCTTGGTTACCATGGCATATAGAATAATTGTGAAAGTATATTTTACTATATATTAGGTGTCCCTACATGCTTGTAACGTTTGACCTCAAACAATGGTCTCCAAGTGTGTTTTTCAAAATTCATTCTTGAGTTCAAGTCTAAGAATATTCTTAAGAATGATTGGTGAATACCACCCCTAGACCTAAATTCATCAATATTGTGAGCCTGAGATATAGACTCGGACTCAAAATTTCAGAAATTTAAGGTTCCAACAACATTATATTAAACAAGCAAATTACTATATACATGTATTTATTTGCAGAAACAACCAGTTTAGACGATTCTTTAACAGAATATTTAACGTGATCACATTTTCTTACCATTAATTGTATGTTTACAAGTTTTACAAAAATGTAAGATTTTGAGTCTGAAACCAATTGTCAGACTCAATTTATTAATGAATTTTGACCCTGGATCCCGATAATATTTAAAACCATACTCGAATATGGTTTTAATACTCAAATTGTGTTTTCTTTATTTTGATAAAGGTAATACTGTCTGGAAAGTCGCATACCGTTTTCCTGATGACAAGACTGAATCCAACAGCTGTATTCACCACTTTCCTTTCCGCCCTCGTCTGTGTTCGTGTGCGTTTTCCAAGCCACGCAATCCAGCACTGCTGTTTGATTTGACTTCAGATCCTAGCGAGTCATTTCCACTAGATCTGAATTCAGATGTCATATATGCGAAAATAGTACAAACTGTAACTACAGCTGTGCAAGAACACACGGCAACTTTGGAGAGAAGCGAAATGACACTTACACCTGTTACAGAAACATGGATGCCACATCTTCAACTTTGCTGTAATTTTCCTCTGTGTCGTTGTAAGGAAACAAAATATACTGATAGTTATCTTCAATAGAATATGAAACCTTGAACTCGTGCTGCGTGTCATTTTCTTTCATTATGCAATGATGAAACTATGCAACTGGGAAAGTGGAGTGTGCGGTCTAGTGGTAGAGTATCGGATTCAGGATCGGAGGGACGTGGGTTCGATCTTCCACCACGACTGTGTGTGGTGTCATTGAGAACGACACTTTACCAACATATGTTTAGTACAGGTTCTACCCAGGAAGACTTCGAGCGTGATTTGTCTAAGTTGTAATGAACTTTTTTCAAATCGAATTAAAATAAATAAATGAACTTATGCAACTTAAAGTGAAATAAATTATATAATTCAAAGTGGATTATTATTAGAAACGATACTTTATAAATATCTACAAATACAAATACAAAAATTAATATAAATATAGATATATCAGATACGCAGTGACTTAATTATATGTCTGATAAAAGTCATGTCATCAAGTCACTGTATTTGTTATCTGCAACAAGGACTTAGAAAGAGGTATCAGTCCTTGCAGCACACGTGTTCACTAAGTACAGACTACTCGTGTTGGTCTAGATACCGTTGGAACAGCATTATCTCCCTTGAAGCGTAGCACACCGGGCGGAATGTATTTTGGCCATAATAAATTAATTTATAGATTTGTATCCCCGTTCGCCCCATGTTGTGTGTGGGATGGGGTGGGGGTTGACAACGGGACCTTAATGTGCCAATACCTTTTAATAATATATAAATGATTTCCTTTCATATCGTGCCTAATATAGCATTTGAAAAAATAAAATTGCACTCCGTCTAATTTTAAAACAAATCAGGATATTTTGAGGTCAGGTAAGTGGTGTAAGGTAAACAATTACACTGTTGCCCGTTATTCCACTATTCGGTAATGTGTTGCTATGCCTCTGATACAATGGGCATATTTGCAGAGAAGCCACGGCGACGGTAACAAATGGCGAATTTATTCTTTTGAAGAAAAAAAAACGGCACACAGCCCCCATCTTCCCCTCTCCCCACAACTTCCATATTTTAATAAATCTCATTATACTTCTATTGAGAAACATGAGTGTCCGCTCAGATTTTGTGTTGTGTCCCGTGAGTACGCCCCCTCTAAGATTCGCCCCTGGTTACATTCGTGTTATGTCAAACCAGTTTAAACTTTATGTGTTGTATATTTCAAACTTTATTGTTATTATTAATATTTTGCTTTTCCCGAACACATTGCTTTTTCCTATTTACAAGGAAATCAATCATAATTAGGTGACGAGTACCTTACTAAAAAATATAAGCATGTGATTAACACGCAACACCGCTTGCAACTTTTTTAATTTTTTGCCAACAAATCATTAGGGCCTACTGCTGTTTAGGAATGGATTCTGACGAAATCGAAGCTTTAAAATCTCTGTATTATCTACCAGACGAGTGTTTGATACAAGGTATTGCTAGTGTATTTAAATTAACTGCTGTCAATTCATACTTTGACCGGAACCTTACAATATTTCCTGGCAATATTCTGATAGTTGAACGATTTGATATTTTTTTACTTTGGTCGTTTTCTACAAATTTGCTAGTCGCACCACTATTACGGCGATTAAATGAGACTAATAGTACCTGAGTATCGTCTACTAATATTAAGTCATTTTGTTCACAGGGGCTAGAGTTAGTCTACTTTAATATGGGTGGGACAATCAAATCGTTCGACAACGTGCTTTGATATGCACTAGGGCTAGAGTCAATATGTATTTTATATCCCTATATAGCACAATAAAGACTTTTATTATTCTATATACAAGTATATAAAGATATTTGTGTAAGAGACTACTTCTCAACAGCAGCCATTTCTGATTCAGACTGCCCAGGTGAACTGCTATGGATAGAAGTGCAACTCAAGCATGCAAAGAAAGTGAGGATTGGATCTTTCTATCTACCATCATCATCTGGAAAAGACTCAATTGATAACCAAAAAAACATCCAGTGAGAAGATCACCAGCTTTTCATATAAACAACTCATTCTGACAGGTGATTTCAACTTACCTCCCGTAAATTGGACCTCAAATTCAATGGTAACCGGCACACCACAGACAGCTACCCATAAAGCTTTTCTAGACACCATGAACAGTTCCAGACACTGCCAACTAGAAATGAAAACATCTTGGACTTATCTGACAAGCAATCCTTCGCTGGTAAAACATACCCAAGTAGTCCCAGGAATATCAGACCATGAAATGGTAGTGATTGATGAAGATATCAAACCAGTGTACCACAAGGCCAAGCCACACAAAGTCTTATTGTACAAAGACGCCAACTGGACAGTTAAAAGAGAGGCAGCCACAACTCTCAGTAATACAATTGTACAGAACCCGACCAACTCGGTAGAAGAAAACTGGGAGATGTTCAAGAAAGGTATCAATGCCGTCATAAAAACCAACATCCAATCAAAAATGACATCCACCAAACATCACCTTCCATGGTTGAAGAGAGTTGAAAGCTGTCAAATACCGAAAAAACATCGACTTTACAAGAAAGCTAAGCAAAGTGGTTGTGAAGTAGACTGGCAAACCTACAGAGTCCACAAAAAGGAAACTCAGAAAGCTCTCCGCAAAGCAGAATGGTTTCAATTAGAGCAGACACTCCAAGCTGGAATTGAGCAGAAAAACAACAAACCATTTTGGAAATACATCAAGGCAAAAAAAAAGGACAACATCGGAATTGCACCACTTAAAAATGGCACCAAACTACTCGCTGACAGCAAAAATAAAGCGGAACTGCTCAATAAACAGTTCTAATCTGTTTTCACCAAGGAGCCCAAAAGCCAAGAAATGCCACCTCTCAATACTCCAAGATACCCTATAATGAGGCTCATCCTGATTGATACACATGGAGTCGAGAAACTGGTTCATCGACTTAACACCAATAAAGCCAGTGGACCTGATAACCTCCCAAACCGGGTACTTCAACAATGTTCCAAAGCCCATGTCTTACTCACATCTTCAATCAGTCAATTACAACAAGCGAGTTGCCAAAAGACTGGAAGATTGCAAATATTACTGGAATATTCAAAAAGGGCAACCAACATTTAGCCAGCAATTACAGACCAGTGTCTCTCACATGTGTATGCTGTAAGATCTTAGAGCACATAATTTGTCACCACCTGATGAACCAACTTGAAGAACATCAAATATTGACTCACAAAGACTTACAACATGGTTTCAGATCTAGACACTCATGTGAGACGCAGCTCCATCTCACTACACACGACATTCTCAAAATGTACGATAGTAAACTAAGAGTCGACACAGCGATATTGAACTTCAGTAAAGCCTTTGATACCGTCCCACACTCAAAACTTCTATACAAGTTAGAAAACTACGGCATCAATGATGCCATATGTAGATGGATGTGTACATCGAATGTAACATCATCAGTACGCTTGTTCCCGGACGACTGCCTGTTGTACAGACACATAAAATATTTTCAAGATCGACCTGAATTCAAAGAGACCTTAAGTCACTTGAGAAATGGGCCGAAAACTGGTATGTCATTCATCTACAAAAAGTGTTACATTCTCCATACTAGTAGATCAAAGACACCAAGTACATACAAGTACCAACTGGGAGGCACCATTCTGGAAGAGTTTGAAGAAAACCCATACCTTGGAGTTACCATCAACAAGACACTTAAATGGGACTCGCATATTATGCAAAACGACAAAAAAAAGCAAACTCCGCTTTGGGATTTTTACGACGAAACCTAAGACAATGCCCTCTCTCGCTCAAACTCACAGCCTACAGCACCCTAGTTAGGTCGGTTCTCGAGTACAGCTGTTCCAGCTGGGACCCCTATCTACAAAAGAACATCTCAGCACTAGAGAAGGTACAGTGGCATGCTGCAAGATTCATCTGCTCCAACTACAGCCAACACAGTAGTGTGACCTCCATGCTAGATAACCTGGGTTTAGATTCTCTAAAGTAGAGGAGACGTGACCATCGGCTCGTCCTTTTGTACAAAATTGTTAAGGGGTTGGTTGCTGTACCTGTAGATGACTATTTCACCAAAATTAATTCAAGAACAAGAAGCGGTAATAGCACAAACTATAAATATTTTCAATGCAACACGGAACTGTATTGGTCCCTGAAACTTTGTTTATATTTATTTAGTTACAGTCCAGTCCAAATTTCTTAATACTGTAAGACCGCAGTATTTGTATGATTGTGAAGTGGAGCTCAATTCTGAAGGTTGTTCTCTTTAAACAAAAATTAAGCAGAGTAGTAGTGAGGACAGGTAGAGAGAATGTTGGCCACTCACACTAGAGGTTGTGAGTTAAATACTCAGCTCAACCTGACGGTCTCTGAGAAAACATCATGATTGTACTGAGTACTGGTTCTGCCCAGGAAGCAGACTTGAAAGCACTTCATATACACAATCAAGTTAAAATTGGTACAAACTATGAGACCTGATTCTAAATACAAGAGGAATGGTAAATTACCTACTTGTCTTGTCCCCACCTATGGACCACATGATTGAATGTAGTTTTTAGCTTATAAAATAATGACATCATAAGGAAAAGACATTCCCCCACTCGGTGCTGACAATGCTTACAGTTGGTTCCAATTGCTGCTTCACAGAAGTTCAAACAATATTCCTTTTATATGTAACTGGAAAATGTTCTTACACAAAGACTTTGGATCGAAATGGGCTCAAACCCACAACCTCAGAGTTCAAAGTTAATTTTGAAATCTGGTTTAGGTCCTGTTCTCATATCAAATCAATATTTATACCAACATACAGTCAAACTTGTCTTAACCAGCCAGTCAACAGAAGAAGAAAAAGTGGCTTCTTAAGACAGGTTGTTGCTTAATACAGGTAACTTTGCCACGAAAACATAGAAATAGTAAATGCAGCTACTTAAGGCAAGTGTCTGCTTAATAGTGGTGACCACTTACACATGTTTGACATGTTAGCCATATAGAAATATTAATCTCAAAATATTAATTGAAAATTCCATATTTCCAAAAATAAATATCAATAACTTAAGAAAGTACCAGTATATATCTGATAGGGGAAAATTTAAAAAATGATATTGTTTTTAAAATGAATAAAAACCATTTCAGTGTCATAAATAAATAACATTAGAATGAGTTAGTATATAAATTCCACCAGATCATGACAAAATCCATGTTTCTATTAGAGTGGCAAACTTGATACTATGTCCTAATTCTAAAAATAGACAGCACTAACATACTGCTTGACAACCTTCACATCATCATTCAGACATTTTTTACATGTAAACTTAAATATGACAGATCAAACTGAAACCAAAATAAAATCAAGCAACTCATTTAATGTCACAATGTATGTTGCAATTTTAAGTGGGAAATTTATTTTAGTCTAATGTAGGAACATCACACAAGTTAGGAAACCTCTTTTCTAAAATTATTATTTTAGCATGTTTAAAAAGCTATCCTTTTGGCAACACAAGGTCAGTGAGTATAATTATCTAGGCATGATATATTAGAAAAAAAAGTTTTTTAGCCAATTTTAAAAAATACTGATATACTCGCTTTAATGATGTAATAATATATTGATGTGTGGCAGTAGTGCAGTGGATAGAAAATTAGCTGCTCATGCCAGAAGTTATGGGTTATATGCTTTGTTATAAGTACAAATTACACCATTATATTAGTTAATTTTCCTGACCCTTTACAACACATGAATCCTCTCTTATCTCCATATATACTCCATTATGTATCACATCTTCCAGTCAACATCTAGAACCATAATAAAAAAAAAGTATGGTGTTGGAAATGAGATATTTTGAGATCCAAAGTTTGATGCCTCTCAAAAAAATATCAGTACTGATTGTACCAAGGAAACAGTCACTCAAGAGCAATTCATATAACATTTTGTTTTATCCCTTTACTTCATATAGACGCCTTTGGACACCTAATATAGAAGGCTTTTGAATTATTGGGTGAATTATTATATATCAACTGACAGAGTGGAAAGCACTGTTTTCAAAGGCTTTCTGTGATTGGTGCGGGAAAACGCATATCTATGGAGTAAAGGGATAGATCACTAGAAAATGTTTAAGCATTTGCCACAGTTATGCCTGTGTTATATTTGATATTGTAATGTATGCTAGTTACGAGTAGATCATTTTATTTCATTCATGTTTATATGCTTTCAATTAATTCGATATGTCATGGTGATAAATTAATATTGAGCGAAGACTCATAAAATATGGGAGGGAAATGAGGCACAAACTTGTTCATTCTGTGTAGAAGAAGAAGAAGAAGAAGAAGAAGAAGAAGAAGAAGAAGAAGAAAAGAAAAAAGAAGAAGGAAGAAGAAGAAGAGGGAGAAGAGAGAAGGAGGAAGAAGAAGAAAAAGAGAAGGAAGAATGGGAGGAGGAAGATATTACTTTTTAACGAGAGGACTTGTTTGAACAAGTCTAATTTTCCATGAGGCTTTCAAACATATATAAAGTGTGCCTTTCAAAAATAACTCTATTAGCACAATTATTTTTATTTTTCAGGTAACGAAGTGACATTAAACATTTTGGTTGATGTCCCAGATGGCAGCTCATCAAATATTGGTCAGGGAAACGAAGTAGAAATATTGAACAAGATACCAGTGAAGTTGGTTTTAGTGTTGACTAACGCATATCCACAGGAAATGCCAGAAATATCAGTGTTTTGTGAACATTTAAATAGAGATTCAGTCACAAAAATTAAGTTGGCTGCTTTGGAAAACTGCAAAGATTTAATTGGTGAACCTTTGATTATAGCATTGGTGTCATTTATACAGGATTATCTGATACATGAATGTAGAGTTTTATTTGTAAAATTAAAAGATATAGGTGAAAAACATTATCCAGATCTTCACTTCAAGACGGGCCAAGAAACTCAGAACAACTCAAAATATCTTATTTGGACAACTGTTTTACATATTGATCACATGAGATCCAAGACCAAGTATTGTAAAACTATTGAGAAATGGGCAGCTGACCTGTCATTAACTGGTAGATTGCTGTTTTACAAAAGGCTGATCTTGGTTGTGTTACAAGGAGATCAAGAAAGTATAAAGGTAGTGGTATCGTAAATATTTTTTTCTTCAAATTCTTCCTTTTGCACTGTTTTACCTCCTTTTTTGATAGTTTGCATGCCATTAGCACCTGTCTCACATCACGATTGTTAATGATTTCTAGGTTCATTCTGCATATTCATTTTGTTGGTGTATTTTTTATAAATCTGTATGTTAATTTGTTATTTTTGTACATGTAGAGTGAACCAGGAATCTTCCTTCCTGTTGGCGTTGAATAACCTATAATGTGTTGGTACACCGTTAAACCCTATTCATTCATTCATTCATTAATGATTAGCCATTGGGAACCTGCCTACCAGTCGAAACATAGTTTCACTAACCAATTGGCTTAAAAAATATGAATCAGTCATTCGGAGCAATTTTCAATGACCTTGGCATATATTACATGTTCAAATTGCCAAACCTGTCTAAAGCAGCCACTAAAGGAACATAACAAAATGACCCCTTAAATCAGGTGGCTGTTCAAATCAGATTGATGAAAACCAAAATTATAAAAAATCTTTAATACAAAATTAGGCTGCTTAAGACAAGTGTTTGCTTAAAAAGGTTGACCACAAACACAGTTTTGACTGTACTTTATCTAATCTGATCAGCCTTTCATATGTAAAAATTAGTGAAAATAAAGAACTCTTCTGTTGTCATTCATATGCAACATATTGTATCATACTAAAAATTGCTTTGATCTGATCTGGAGCGGAGATTCTCAGACTTGTTGTGTGTTTTCTTTTAAATTTAATATTTGAGCAACTATATCAAATATGAGCACTGTTATATTTACATGTATGTTTCAAACATTTGTCGCAAATTGATCCGACGCAAGAGCGACTATCGTGTCGCCCGTTGGCCCCTGGTGTTGTTTGTCTGAGTAAATACATTGTAATTCAATGTAGTGTTTACTTAGATACTGTTCACTTGTCTAAGGAAAATTGAAGCCTTGGAAACAACATTGATCACTGATTGAATTATAGACTTGTTTGATTGACAGCCCACGTCAGGTTTATTAAGTGTATAAATGCTGAATGTCAGTAAAAAAAAATAATGTTTTTTCACAATTGATCAGTTTGCTAACTTTGATACTTGTTTCTTTATAAACAGAATTTCATGGTTCGCCTTAAAACAACGAGTGTAGATGTAGATTCCAAAGGTCATAGTTGTAAAGAGAGGATGATGACAGTTGTGTGTGAGGAGAAGCATCACAACGATGAAATACGCAGGTAAGTGTAAGTGTATGCCACAGGTTCTGGTTCCCAGAATGGCACACAGATATATATTTATCATTTAATATCAATTTGTAGAACAAAGCCTAAGCACTGGCACACAGTGGTAGAGCAGCTGCATCGCATGCGGAAGGTTGTTGGTTTAATCCCTGACAGGGTCATTCCAAAGACTTGAAAAAAGGTACTAGAAGCTTCCTCGCTTGGGGCTCAGTATTTAGGTCTGGTCAGCCTGGTGTTAGTATAATGTGGCTGGGTGGGATATCGAACCATACTAGCATGTCTGTGGTGTGATTTTCCAGTATGTCAGCGCTTAGAATACTGTCTCAAGTAGACACCATCAGGATGTGACTGAAAAAATTGTTGAAAGGAAAACCTAGGTTGAAATATTCCCCTATAATAATTATAAGGTAAGATTGTTATTGAAATATCCGCATGAATTCATACTTATTACTCTTTTTCAGATTTACCCATTTTCAGAAGTGTGAGCTGACAGATGATAGAGAATTTGAAAAAGTATTTACAGATGCTGGGTTGGGCAGCATGCATTCTTCAAATATTGCAAATTTGAAATGATAATTATAAATCACACATTATGACTTTTGAATAAACTATTGCTGAATATTTGAGTTTTGTTGCATATACTATGTAAAAGGATTCATCAAAGGCAAGAAAATTATTGATGACCACATCAGGGATTTGAACCAACTGTCCTTTGCTTTTTAGTCAGTAGACGATTTTCTCAAGGCCGTCCTTAAAAATAAATTGTTTGCTGTGCTCCTACCTACTCACTCAAAATTGCCGCTACCCAAACTTTTTTATTGACTTTCAAAGCGTATAATTTTTATTTCATTATTTCTGTCAATTTTTCTTTAAAATGACTATATGCAAAATAAAAATTTGTCCAAAAAAAACAATTTGCTACCTACCTACTCACATGAAAATACTGGGTCAGGGCACAGCAAACAAATATGTTTTTAAGTACAGCCCAACATCCTTTATCACTTTCTAACACGTTCGTCTCATTATATTTGAGTGTAACAAACAAAAACTCCATAAAAGGAGATCATTTCTGTATATAAAAGGAGAAGGTCCTCCGTGGTCAAGTGGTCCAAGATCTCTTGCTGCTGAGGTCATAGGTTTGTCAGTCCTGCCCAGTCCAAAAACTTTATGTGAGCAAGTTTGTCAGTTAATTTGAGGAAGTACTGTGATTCTGCTCAGAATCGTTCTGAGGTCTTCCTCCAGCCATTAAACTGGATATGCCACATAACTGGAAATGTTGTTGTGTCCAACTCCATTAAAAATATTAAAGGAAGGATATTTTTTTAAAAAAAGTTCTAATTGGCAAATAAACAATTTTTTTCATTCTATTATGCCAGCATATACTTTAGCACAAAGGTATCTATTTAAACAGGCCAAAATGATAAATTGGAAACAATTTCCAAACATGGGCTATGCGCCAATGTTAAACTAATATATATCGTGCTTAAAATTGCGACATGGCGTAACTTAAATTTGGTTTGTTGTGCTTCTTAAAGCATTTAGTCTCCTCCATTGTCCTTGCGTGCACCTGTGCTTCCGTGCATCACAAATCCTTGCCACATTATATACAGGTTGAATTTTTATGAAACTAGCTAAAATGCATCCCTACCAAGGTAAATGATGTGTATGTTATCTTCATTGTATTAGTTCAGGGATTTTTTACAGGGTTATGATTGTTTAATTGCATCCGTTACCAAATTCTTGTATGCACTATTTCGCTACAACTTATAATTGGAATTTTTTGAAATTTGGTAGGATGTATCACTACCCAGCAGAAATGCGCATATTATTTTTGTGTTTTGTTTCTGTGATTTTTCAGAGCTCTGAGTTAAGATGAAAATCGGTAGTACACGTAAAGTAATTAGCATTCATATTTTAAATATCAATCCAGATTAACCCCATCTCGAATTGAATATTTCATAAAGTGGTGTTTTTGAAAATACTTTCTTAAATTCATGAGGTTTACCATTGTAAATATTATAAAAGTAACTTATCCCGGTACTTTACGTTTACGATTGATTTTAAGTGTTTTTTATTTGTGAATTGCAACCATGAGTCTTTCATTTTGTCTTAACAAATCCTTGTTTTTAATTATATTTGTTTGTCCACGCTACCTCTTGTTGAAATTTTATGAAACTTGATAGATGTATCACTACCAAGTGGAGATGCTCGTACTATCCTCGTATTTTGGTTCGATGATTTTCAGAGTTGTGACTCCCTGTCTGTGCTAGTTCTCTACAACCAGTACCTTGCAGTTTGAAAATTATGAAACTTGCAAGGATGCGTCACTTCTAAGCAGTGAGGGTGGCAATCCAATTAAGCAAATAGCGATATTTCTTCATTTGGTTTTAGCTTCCATTTCTCAGTAACAGTCAATGGAAGGAGCAAAAGGGGCCTTTTAAGACAGGTTGTTGCTTAATATAGGTTTACTCTGAAAGCATAGATATGGTAAATAGAAAATATGGTTGCTTAAGACAAGTGCCTGCTTGCACAGGTTTGACTTTATATGCACTGTATATGTGAAGGCATAGGTACAAAAAACAGATCAGTTTTTTTATTTTATTTATAAACGTTTTATTACTTTGTAACAAAATTGCAATCAATAGAAAAAAATATAATAAATAAGACATATTTACATGGCACAAATTTCTGTACCATAATGATTTATAACACTCAACAAAACTTAAGTACCTTGACAGAAACAGAAACAATTGAATCAGTTTACCTTGACATGAAACGAAAAACAATAAAGTCAGTTTACCTTTACATGAAACGTAACTAATTTAATCAGTTGACCTTGACATGAAACGTAACTAATTTAATCAGTTTACCTTGACATTAAACAGAAACAATTTATTCAGTTTACCTTGACATGAAATGTAACTAATTTAATCAGTGTACCTTGACATGAAACAGAAACAATTGAATCAGTTTACCTTGACATGAAACAGAAACAATTTAATCAGTTTACCTTGACATGAAATGTAACTAATTTAATCAGTTTACCTTGACATGAAACAGAAACAATTTAATCAGTTTACCTTGACATGAAAAGTAACTAATTTAATCAGTTTACCTTGACATGAAACAGAAACAATTTAATCAGTTTACCTTGACATGAAACAGAAACAATTTCATTAGTTTACCTTAACATGAAACAGAAACAATTTAATCAGTTTACCTTGACATGAAACAGAAACAATTTAATCAGTTTACCTTGACATGAAACGAAAACAATATAGTCAGTTTACCTTTTCATGAAACAACAAATTTAATCAGTTTGCCTTTTTATGAAACAGAAATAGGTAAATCAGTTTACCTTCACATGAAATCACTTATTCAGTTTCTCTTAACATAAAACAGAAAATGACTAACCATTGTCTCTTTAATACGAAACACAAATAATTTGAACTTATTGTCCAATTGGTGCAAGAAGGTACCAAGTGCCTTCTTATTTTATATACACTTGGTACCATATTGCACCAATGGGGCGTTATATCTTTACTGTTTTCTATTGCACATGCTTTGCATTACAGAGGTAAAATAAACAAATTGTGAAAAACATATTGATCAACTCTGTATTAATAAGTGTCAATATTAAACAAAATCTTTTGTGTTAAATTGATGCCATGATTTTGAAGTCTTTTTATTTCAATTTAAAACAATCTCAGAAACATTTTTTAAAATAATAATGGGAAATGAATGCAAGTGTTACTTTACAGAGGTTGAAGTTATGGGCTGCGTGTCCTTTTGTCCTGAGATTTTAAGATAAAATGAGCCGGAAGATAAGTATATATCCTGAAGTATAATTCAGCAGTTAAACTGTAGAGACAACACTTTGCTACTTCCAATTATATGATAATATATGTGTAATACAATATTTCCAGTGTAATATAATATTCTACAAACGATGCCATCTGATGATATTTATAAAATTAGTATGTCAGGAAGCTAGATGTATAAATTATGAACCATTTGCGTAACAATTTATTGCAAAAGCAGCAAAACATACTAAGTGTTATGTTGATATGAATATTACCTTCAAAATAAATCCTACAAAAAATGCATATGAACATTCACACCTGCATTGCTTTTTTTAAATAAATTCAGTAACAAATGAGTCGGAAAACATTTATTAACCCCTATTACAAATAGCAGGCATGCATGTATGTAACCTTGGAGGTCTTGTGTACATAATTCATAAACACCTGTAGGTCATAGATTCACAAATGATAAGATCCAACCTCCCAGTCCTTCCACAAGTCGCAATATGAATACTTTTAAGTATCACATGGTCACAAAAATATGGTGATACTTTTGACAATGTTCCAATGATGTAGATATCAATTTTATGAAGATATCAATTCGAAAGCAGGATTATACATAGCGAATGAAGTTAATATGGCTCTATTAAATAAACAATAACATGCCATTAGTATGTATGTCGTATTATACACATTTTTATAAGAAAATGCTTTTTTAGGACATACAATTTGCCGAAAAATTACCCTTAATTAAAGAAACATTTCAAGCAATTCACAACAACAATAAAATATGTACAATTCAACGAAATTAACAAAAAATTTATAACATTTCCAAGGAATTTCAACATGCTCAAAATTTTATAAATAATAAAGAATAAACACCGTACACACAGTACGAAAAAATTACATCACAGAACAATTACAATGTATACAAAATATTGCACATGTGTATTTTTTTTACGAAATAGATAAACACAAGCATAATTTATCTTTAGGTCATAAAAAATTAATTGCTAGATTATCATCTCCGCCTGTCCCCTAATTTTCATTATGCCCCAACCCTCCCCCTTTATAAGAAAAGTTTGGATGAGAATCTAGCAATTAATTAATAATTGCCTTACGTCTACAATTATATACCATTTTATGAACAAGGCAAGTTCCAATCAACCTTTACAAGCAGCAACATTTACATGTATGCTAGTTTTACTATTTATTAACATATATATTTAAAAAGACTAGAATGCTGATATTTGTTTTCAATTATTTTATTTTTAATTTTAATGTGAAAATAAAACATTTTGTTCAGATTGTAAATCAATCTTACCGGTATATAATCAAAGGGGTTTAAAGTCAAATAATTACAGTACTGACTAATTATTTTCCAAAAGAAAAAAAATAAAGGAAATGTCAAGTTTAGATCAAGACAAAAAGAGTAAAGTTCTGCCTTTTGAAATGGGGATCAACTTTCAACAAAAACAGCAAGAAAAGAACGCTAGCTGCATACTATATGAGTAAGCAAATTAACAAAATAGTTACAGTTAACAATAATGTGAATAAAATGGGATATATACGGTAATAGCAATCAGATGAGACTTCACCTCTCAGGCATGAAACAATCCATCATTTAAAATGCAGCTATTATAAATAGACATATAAGACCATCATTAAAAAATGTTTCTTTACCATGCTCGATTCATTTTTTTATTTAATAAGCAAGTATGTAGAATTTTTTTTTTTTGGCCAGATTTTATTTTATTTTGTCATTTTGAACAAAAAAAAGATATAATTCATAAAAAAAAAACAATTTTAAAGTCAAACACTGCAATTTGAGTGGGTAGGTAGGAACAAGGCTAACAAACATTTTTTAACAGAAAATACAAATTATAGACTGCGCATTCACTCAGCACGCAAATCAAAGTCGTAATCACCTCTATAAGGTAACCACTAAGCTTTAGCAGCCACATCAAAATTCACAATGTACTTGTAACCAGTTACTCAGTTAATTATAACCTTGCTTTTAGAAGCCACCTCTCTCAATGGGTCAACTTTTCAATTTCTCTTCACAAGTTGAACTCGCTGTAATAACACTGTCTGCTTTCCAGTATTTATTTTTTTACTTAAATAATTTCCAATATGTTTATTTTATAACTTGTATCCATCATACCTCTAAAAACAGAAATATCTAAAGCTAACTGTCTGTGTTGCTTTCCTGTTTTATAAGACTGATTGATGGATCAATATGCTTGTACTGATCCATCATCCATCAGCTAATTACAATTTAAACAAACAAGCGACGGAAATCTACTGGAATCTAGTCAACAACAGCTTGAGGCACTTCCATACATAAAGCTTCTGCTGACCACGACATTACCGAATCCTCTTCGTCCCTAACCGGCACTTGGCCAAAAACGGATGGCATTGACTCCTTGTCAATTACACTTACAGCTTCATTTCCATGATCTTGTGTTTCTCCTTTAACCTTGGCTTTGGGGTTAGAGGAGTGCCTACTAAGATGTTTAGCAAGATGATCACTTCTAATAAATCCTCGGTCACACAATGGACACACAAATTTCTTTTCACCGGTGTGTGTTCTTTTATGTCTAGAAAGTTCATCAGATCGGGCAAATCTTCGATCACAACTGGACCACGTACAAACAAATGGCTTTTCTCCTGAAATCATAAATAATTGACCTATTTACTGTTTAAAATATAAAATCGTTACTGACAGAGTAGATTACAGTTGAGATTCTAAAAGAAAAATTCAACCCAATGGGTAATTGTTTTGGAAGGAAAGAGGCTCTGTTGAGCATGAAAAACAGTTATACAATGAGATAAAATGTTCTCCCTTATAGAAATACATACGGGCAACTGATTATTTTTCTTCAGACTTGCAAAACATATATATTGTTTTTAATATTTATTCTATATATTTTATATAGCCCGTGTGGTTCCGGCAAAGAATAGAAGCACTGTCAATCTCTGGAGAGGGGTAGGAATCCCCCGAATGGGTGTCGTTCATTTTATAATTTTTTGTCATGTTCACTATTGTGGTTAAATTATCAACCCCTGTGTGGTTCCAGGGAGCCATGAGTGATGGCAAGAATAGGATCACTGTGGCTTATGCATGTCATAAGAAGCGACAATTTGAGTATTACAACAGAATTCATTTGTTGATGTTTTTTTTTTAATCTGTAAATAATTTGTTGTTTTTGTACATGTAGAGTGAACCTGGAATCTTCCTTCCTGTTGGCATCAAACCTATAATGTGTTGGTACGCCGTAAAACCCCATTTATTATTCATTCATTATATAATTTTATATTCATGGTAATCTGTTTTACCACTGCAATAAGATGTGAATGAATGCTTTAGAGTTCATTAACTCTCAAAACTCTTTACAATAGAAATTAACAATTTAAAAAGTCTCAATTTTAATATAATTGTACATACATTACAGTTTTAAGTAAAACTGTGATGCAAGCAATTCTGCTTCCAGTACAAACATTTTACAACACACATGTCTGTGTATCGCACAATCAAGACATTGAGCTTTTGTTTCAACTTTGCTCCAGATTTACATAGATGCATACTCATATTCTTATTTATAACTACACAGCTGTCTTTTCATTGTTTACTTTATTGTTTTAAAACAAAAGTAGATTTTTTTTTATCTCACGAAGATGAAGCATTTTAAAATATGTTTGTACCGTATGAGGTGCAAACAAAGGTACATGTTATAAAACAAAGAAATGGTCTGTGAAAAATAACAATATATGTTATAATAGGTATGAATATGAGGAGTAATGGACTGATGTTTCAGACTTGACATGCAAATTCATGTTTTTTTACATTAAAGCATGACCTTAACCTTTGTTTAACCTTGACCTTGACATCTGATGTAATGGTCTGGGTATTTCAACAGTTAATTGCAGGTGAAACATCATCATGACATGCTAATCACTTGTGTCAAGCTATTTTAAAATCCTTAAATGTTAGACAAAGTTACAGATCAATTGTTGATCAATTGATAAATTGAGCAAAGTGTTTTTGAAATCCATCTATGTATGATAAAGTTAAAGGACGGACTTGAAATCTCAAACAGATTCAAAGTGTTGTCATACATACTAAAAGTGTGACCTTGACCTTTGAGGTACAGGTCTAGGTCTTACTTATGACACATCATGTCATCTTGATAAATTGAGCCAAGTTACACAAAGTCACAGACCAGACACACAATATCAAACAAATTGAAAGTGTGACTTTGACCTTTGAGAAAAGGTTCTGGGTCTTACATGTGATATGTTTTTAAAATTTATCCATAGGTGACACGGAATCTCAATCAGACTGAAAGCGTCATCAAACGAAGTTAAATTGTGACCTTGACCTTTGAAGTGGGAGTCTGGGTATTAAATTAAGTGCAACATGTTGTCATGCTATGTTGATTAATTGCAGCAAGTATTTATAAAATCCATCTATGCATGACAAAGTTACAGGCCAGACACGAAATCTCACACAGACTGAAAGTGTTGTTAAACAAACTCAAAGTGTGACCTTGACCTTTGAGGTACGTTTGTGGGTCTTACACATGACACGTTGTAATGTCATGCAGATGAACTGAGCCAAGTGTTTTTTAATTACAGGCCAGACACGAAATCTCAAACAGACTCAAAGTGTTGTAAAACAAACTTAAATTGTGACATTGACCTTTGAGGTACGGGTGTAGGTCTTACTCGCGACATGTCGTCATGTTATGTTGATCATTTGTAGCATGTATCAATAAAATCCATCTATGCATGACAAGGTTACAAGCCGGACAGGAAATATCAGACAGAAGGACGAATGCTGCGATTATTAATACTATATGCCACCCAAAAAAATTTGGGGGGGGAGGGCATAATAAAAACCTGTTGTCTTTAAAGAGTTAAAAATCCACTATCTTATTTATTCGAAATGATTTATTTCAGCTTATTTGCAAAATAAGTTCAGAGCATCTCTTTCGAGTCCGCTTTCTGGGTAGAACCGATACTGTGCATTTGATTATGAAGCCACTACGCCATATCTGAGATTAAACCTACAATCTCTGGTATAGTCCACATTCTATCCACTACACCACTGTCCCATTACAATTTACACAAATAAGCTTCTCAGCTAGAAATAACACCTTTATTTTAATTCTGGGTTTTCATAATTTTGAAGTTGGAGAGTGAAAGAAAAACAAAAGGGCCAAGATGGCCCTAAATCGCTCACCTGACTGACCTTGAGTCACCCAACTCAAGTAGATTATATAATACATGTAAACTTAAAATTCCAGAAAAACGAGATGGGCAAGAATTTTTATTTGTTTTGAAGATGTAACAGATGCATAGAAGAGTTCAAACTTGGTAGAGGTTCACCCATGGTAAATGTCAGTGAAATTACATTGAAATCAGGTCAGTAGATTCTGACAAGAAGACTTTTGAAGTTTTTACTATAGCTGCAGTGTTTTTTTTCGGCCATTTTTATAGCCGTTATTGGGTCATATTCCCAATGGCAAATAGTATCTTTTTTTCCCAATTGAATGGTAAAAATTCCCAATTGAAAGCTTCAAAAATGTAAATTGAAACTTGCCATACTTCCTTGAAAAAATAAAGAAAGTTTTCCCCATTCTGAATTTAGTACGACATTGATTATTTAATTAAATGGCCTGATAAGCAAGTGTACACTTTTTATAAATATATAAATATATTTAATGCAAAAAAAATTCCCAATGTTAATGAAAATGCCGCTAAAATTCCCAATTCCAAGGGTATGGGTCATCTTCGCAAAATGGTGAAAAAAAACACTGAGCTGTCTATATAGTAAACGAGCACCTCACTGTGGCGGTCATGTTTTTTAACAAATCACACGGCTCGAACAAACTTGGTAAAGGGTCACCCAAAGAACATTTCTGCGAAATTGTTTTAAAATTGATCCGGTGGTTTCTGACAAGAAGATTTTTAAGTTTTTACTATAGCTTATGTAGTAAACTAATCCCATTCCCTGACCGCCATGTTTTTTGACAAATCACTACCATTTGAACGAACTTGGTAGAGGTTCCTCCAAGGAACATTTCTGTGGAAATATTTTAAAATCGAGCCAGTAGTTTCTAACTAGAAGATTTTTTAAGTTTTTACTTATTAAACTTGCCCCGTCCCCTGGCAGCCATGTTTTTTTGACAAATCAAGATGGCTTGAACAAACTTGGTAGAGGGTCACCCAAGGACCATTTCTGTGAAATTATTTTAAAATCGAACCAGTAGTTTCTGACAAGAAGATTTTTTAAGTTTTTAATAATTAAACTTGCCCCGCCCCCTGGCGGCCATGTTTTTTGACGAATCAAGATGGCTTGAACAAACTTGGTAGAGGGTCACCCAAGGAACATTTCTGTGAAGTTGTATCAAAATTGGCCCAGTGGTTTCAGAGGAGGATGTAAGAAGCTAAAAGTTAACGACGGAAGACAGACGACGGACACCAGGCGATCACAAAAGCTCACCTGTTAGCCTTCGGCTCAGGTGATCTAAAAATAGATTGGAAGTTCTGGAAAAATGGAAGCAACTCATCTGAAAATAGCCAGGTGTTCAAGTAAGAATAGCCAGGGGGAAAACCCTGACCTCTGGCTTATAATCACAGCCCTGTTTAATTTCTATTCCCACATTTCAAATCTTTCTTATAAATACATGCATGGAATGAGGTTTACCTGTGTGAGTTCTGAAGTGGGCCTTCAAGTGGGAACTCTTGAAATATGTTTTGCTGCAACCATCGTATGTACATGCATGAGCCCGGCGCCTGGCATCCCTGCCACCGAAATCAGAGTCCGCAGAGTAAAACATACTTGAAGCTGCTGGGGCTGGGGCTATGGGACATAAACCCATAGTGTTTGGCACAATTATATTTCTTGGATCCTTTATTTGTCCATTATTGTTCATTACTATCACTTGCACAATGGGTGCTTGTTGTGACATTCCTCCTGTATGTGACTTCGGGATCAAAATCGGAAGTGACGAGACACTTGCTACTGTTTTTGTTTGTGACGCTACTTTTGTTTGATTTCCTGATGTTGATGATGTCACACATGATGATGTCACAGACGAGGCTGTCAATGAAGAAAACCCTGTCAATGGTTTAAGTCCGAGTATCTGAGAGCTTGAACTTGTGTGCAACTCCTGATGTTGTTCTGTAGACATTATCTGACTTGGGGACAAACTCGAGACATTTTGACTAGAAGGCATGTTGATGCCATTGAAAAAAGAGGTAGAGGATAGTTTGTTATATGATACAGTTTCTGTATGACTAATTTTAGCAATTTCAGTATTGTTTTGAATGTTCATACTATCCCTCTGGCCCTGCACCGACAGACCCGACTTTGTCGGACTGCTGACAATAACGATCTGCTGAAGAGAAGACGCTGGTGTGCTGCAACGGCTGCCAATGTTGGGTACAATAACTGAGACTGGCTGTCCGCGTGGTGACGCCAAGTTGGTACTAGCAGATTGTGCCTCTACCAAACCAGACTGAACTCGTGTAACATTTGTATCTGTTCGTTCAACAGGACCTTCTAGTAGTAACTGAAATAAAAAGGTAAAATGTGCTGAAATGTTATCATTACATTTGTAACAGGCATAAAATAACTGCTATAATTGTATTGCTATCAAATAATAAAAATAATAAAATAAAACAAAAATAATAAATTTTAATTGAAAAGGTAAAAGTTATGTTCATTATAAAATGGTATATTTGTCTGATGTTTGTAGAGCTCATTTAGGTTAGATTTTCGTTAATATGCACTTTATACAAGTTTAATTAGAGTTTATGGATTATACAAGCCATGTTGTAACAAGAAACTCTTGAGGTCTTAATAACAACTGTATTTTAGTATATAAGAGAAGGTTTTTAAATTTTCATTTTTATGTCAAATCAAAAAGTCAATCAGTTATAAAATCCCAGTATTGTTTTGGCCTCCAGATGTGTATATAATAATTTGATTTCGAGTTGACACATGAATGAAATAATTGCTCATTTCCATGGTATGTTTGATTGTTATAGTTTGTTTGATTATGTTATGTTGATTATATTTGATAAGAAAATCTTAATTAATAACTTTTAGCATCTTACCAACTTTAGGTCAAAATATATAAATGTAAAACTAGAATTTATTGGTTAATTGTTAAAATGATTTTTATTGGTCAAATATTCAAAGTTAATTTTATTGGCTAATGAGGTAAGAGAGAGTGACAGAACTAAGCACTCTAAGTGGCATAATGCTAGCCATTCTATAACTTACAATAGCCAAACATACTGTATCTTTTAGTCAGTTATCTTTAAATTTGCTAATGTCTACTATTATTTACTTAAGAACTTGGACAAACTGTGTTAATTTATAATCTTGGAACTTGTACAAACTTGAATCATAATCTATTGTTATTAATCAAACCAAAATTAAAGTAAAACACCAGAAGACTTGTGTGTTGTATTGGACAATAAGTTAAGTCTACCGACTGTTCAAATCCTCGTCTACACATTTGGTGGGAGGTGTTCAGGTTGAAAACCATTCAAATAAAGGATGCATATTTTCAGAAAATCAACCAGCTTTAAAAACACTTATTTTCTTCAGTTATCTTTGGCTTTGCTCTCAACCAATATACATATTCAAGTTAATTAAATAGCATGCAAAATGATCAATATGAATTTATTAAGAATTGAGTGGGAAACTACTGCCTTGCTCCAAGGTTATAAAACTTTTTATACTCGATTTTTTTTTAAGTCTTTTTAGGATTAATATTTATAAAGTTTAAACACAAATTAAAGCCCAGAACACTTATTTGAGCATGAAATCTTGAGATGATCATCAAACAAAGTTTAATAACCTCAAAACCTCCCAACTGACAGAAAAACAAACCACTGGACAGTACATGTAAAGCCAAGCAACCTCTTACATACTTGTGCTAATTTGGATTCCCGTCTGACAGAGGTTGTCATGATCCTAGTCGCCAAGGGCGGTGATATTGGAGCCTTGTCGATCTCCTCGAATCCCAGGCTGTTCTCCGATCTGCTGGGGGAGGACTGCACATATATGGACGGAGGTGGATCTCCTGGGGTGCACCAGGGGTCAGTTGAAGACGTCACATTATCCATACTGTTATTATGGTCACTACCTGCGGGGCTGGGAGCTTTACAGATTGACAAGAGGGTTTCCACAGCTTCTCGCTCTACTGAGTGGTCGTATACACTCCCAGGATTCTCCATAATAACACGACTGGAAGCTCCCTGCAAACATTCAAAGAAAAATTTGAAACAAAAATATCAGTCTACAAGAAGAACAGTCATGAAACCTCATCATTGCCTTTGTTTCACAAATTGTTTAAACCTGAAAATTTGCTGATAATGAATTTACGAAGACTGAGACAAGCTTCAAGTGTCAGGACCCTCCCTTTACTATGGAGGAATGGGACAAGGGCCGAATTGCAGCCCAAAAAAAGGTCAAACAAGGACCCTGTATTTAGACCCAAGTGTGATCTGGATTTTTAATGTTTGCAATTTTTATGGTGTATAGCAAACTAGAACTTTAATCAATATTTTATAGTTTAATTTCCCTATTTCCCATTCCTCACCATTGTTTTTAACAAAAATATCAAAGTCTTCAAGCTAATGGTATCCATATGACGAAAACCTACATTGCTTAATGTGCATGTTAACAAGCTTTGCTTTTTTCAAAGTAAAAAAATTACATGCCCCTAATTTTCCTATTCCAGTTATAGACTAACAGCATAAAAGCATTTACTTATTTCATCCTTTTACTTAATATTTAAACTAATGAAATAATGTAATTAGGGAGGAAAGTTATAATAACAGATCTTTATTTCTATTCAAAGTACAACCTCGTCAAACTGGAGTGGGGGTCAAAATATTTTATTTTAATGCAATATTCAGGCATTTTCAGCTTAATCAAGTTACATTTCCTCCCTGATTTTCTTCTAAACATTCCTGTGTCTGTGTGTAATTAATAACCTAGACAATTAAAAACAATTAAATTATATAAATACTCAAAGAAAATA
The DNA here is from genome assembly GCA_029582155.1 of Panopea generosa. Classification (NCBI taxonomy): domain Eukaryota; kingdom Metazoa; phylum Mollusca; class Bivalvia; order Adapedonta; family Hiatellidae; genus Panopea; species Panopea generosa. Next base: position 18,183,106 of record CM055901.1, on the reverse strand, counting down.
GAAATGCGTTCAACCGAACTATGATAACCTTTTGTAATGGTTGTTGATTAAAACTTTATTTAAAGTCCCTTCAGGTTCAATAATTATAATAAAACATTTGCAGCTTATAAAAGTCAGTATATCAGGAGAGATCGCTATTAACGTCTAAACAAAATTAATTATGTTTAAAACAGATACAAAGCATCTGTTATCATTTATAAATTATGACAGAGTGGTGATATTGAAACATACGCCAAGTTGGGAAAATCCAATTGGCTGTCTTTAAAATATAAAACTGTTATAATGAAACTGTTTGCTGCGCTCTTATCTACTCACTCATAATTGCAGCTACCCAAACTTTTTTATTGACTTTCAAAACACTGAATTGTTTTTTTTTCATGATTTCTGTCATATTTATTTAAAATGTCTACGCAAAATCAAAACATGGCAAAAATAAATAGTTATCTAGCTACCCACATGAAAAATACAAAGCCGGAGCACAGCAAACAAATAGGAAGGGGGGGAACATGTGTAGCTGATTTTTAAATTCCTAATGGACTTCCTTTAAGGTTCAATATAATAAAACAATATAAAAAGTACATAAATTGTAAACATAAAAACTTTTAACTAGATTTAGTATAATATTAAACCATAACTTACTATAAATAAACTTGCAGAACGATGTAAGCTTATCACACTGATGTGACTTCATCAATTCAAACCACATCTATACTAGTACAATATACAGTACCGGTAATATAACATACTCCACAGCAACAATTTGTATAGCAAATAACATTTATATTTTCAAAATTGATATTAAATAAACACTCTAAATTCAAGATGCCCATCTTTTTGGTGTCGGCCGACTAACCATACATTCTATTCATATGTATAAAAGATTACTGGCATTCCAACATAAACTCGGTCACTTGTTTCATTCAATGTGAAATTACTGAACAGTGAAGTGTTGACCGTTGCAGACATAATCCGATACATCATTTCAAACCACAACCATTATTACATTAAGTCTCTAATAAAATCACCAACACATTTTTCTTCTTCAAACATGTATACACACAATAAACTTTAAAGACATAAAAATATTTATTCTTGCATAAATGAATCTAAAGTACCACAACCACTTAAAACACATCCACACACAACCATGCTCAAATTCAAAAGAGTTTATTAACAAAAGTTTAAACAAAATGCAGAAGATTATGATCAGCTAGGTCAAGTCCGTTGCACCTGGGTATCAGGTTGTGTATTCTGCACTATTTTATAACAAAACCATCTTGGGATTACAGTTCCCCAAACATTTAACAGGATTTAAACGTGGTTTAAATTATAGAAAGATGGAAATGTTGTTTTCTCTCAAAATTTTGAAATCTGACGGTATGTTATAAAATTTAAAATATGCTTATACACACAAAGGCAATGGTCTAGTGGTAAGCATGCATGCTTTAAGAACCAGGGGTCCCCGGATTGATTCCCGATGGGGTTTCTTCAGGAGGATTAAGTGTCGATGTCTGTGGTGATGCTGAAAAACTTGTAATACATTGTATAATAGGGTGAAAAGAGGGGACATTAACCTAATCAGTTACAGGTTTCCTTAGTTTCTCTAACCAGAAATAACCCCTCAATCTTAATTACAAAAAAAAAAGTTAGGGAGCAAAGGGTAGGGGAATGGGGCTGAAAAAGGGCTAAATGAGGGCCCTGCATTTCTATACTTAGCACGACAGAAAATCTTTCCTCAAGTCTAAGTATATTAAACTGACTGACACATTCCAGGGTTATCTATCAAGCCGTCAACATTTCACCTAGCTAGCCGATACATAAAAATTATGCACTTCGACTGAATTCCAAAGTCCAATCGATATCAGTTTTAATATATTGGAAGTCCCAATTTATTTTAAAGGTAAACTACATTAAAAGGCAACATCCTGATCAAATATTGGAATATCTCATGAACATGAATACACTTATTTGATATCATATCAGTTAACAATTATGAAATGGGGTTTAGCACAATTTTCTAAAAGTATATAGTTTAGTTAAAACTGATTTATTTTACTCTGATTGTGAAACAAGTTCTTATAATATAGACAAATCGCTAGAACCAACACTAAACATACTAGTATGCGGGAAAATTATCTTGCTCAAGGACACCACACACATTATCCGTAGAGGAAATATTCAGTACTTATGAATCTGAGTAGCACCAACTTCAATGTTGTATGGTGTTTAGTATTGCTCTTAAAAAAATTAAGACACTATTCTAGGCACTGCCACACTGGAGTATCATGCCACAGACCCATCACCAGGTATGATATCCACCCAGTCACCTTATACTGACACCAGGCTGACCAGACTTAATGCCAAGCAAGGAAGCTTCTAGCACATTTTTTCAAGTATATGGTGTGACCCGCCGGGGAATCAACCAAAAGCCTTCCACCTGAGGTGGACGCTCTTCCATAGACCACTGCTGTGGCAGAACCACCTTTAAAATAGCAGGTTATAATGTGTAACTCTTAGTAATTTAATTTTACACTCCTAAAATTATAAACAAAAAAAAATAAATTAAAAAATTACATATTTTGCATATCTTTAATGCTAATGATTTACAAAATTAAACAATTTGTTCAAATGTTCAGACTGTGCTTCAACAGCATTATCTTCTATTGGATCTTGCAATTATTAACAGATAAGTACAAGTCTTGTCAACTAGGCTACTGCAATACTGTATTGGGAAAAGACGCCCATCAATACGTTATCTGTGGCGCAATCCCTATCCCCTAGATACCAAGTCAACTAAAATCAAAATGCTTACATGACTTTGAGAGCGTCATAATACGCAATACCGGGTAAATAATCCGTGTATACACTAATCGATGTCGTTATACTTCAAAGATAAACAAACGTTACAGTTGTTAACCCGACCATTCCGTAGAATGTGGGTCACCAATGTCACTTCACACGCACCGCTTGCATGGCATTGCGGGAGCGAGTGATGAAATTTAATCAGCGATAACAAATTAAATACGCATATTAACAACCTAGATTAAAGTTTTAGCCAATAGCAATGAATTCCACGAAAAAAAGTCTTGGGTCTGGGTCGGGATTTTATACAATATACCTTTTGGGAAGAAACTTGTATAAAAACCCGACCCAATGTTTTCATAGTATGGCAAAAGTGGGTCAAACGAAGCGAGACAACTCCGTCACAAAAGGGCGCGGCGTTGTATTTTTCGTTGTAAATATTCCTGCCATGCCAAATTCATTATTTTAATTCATTAAAACATAAACGTAAAATGCATTAGATTATGGACTAAAATAATGGTTTGCAACGAATTTCAATATTTTAAACCATTTTTTTTAAAAAGCGTGCAGAGGGGCGGAGCCGAACAAGCTTTTATCGAGCCGATGTAATGCAATCTATTGAATAAAAGTGGCATTCCTCACACACATTACGACAAGACAAAACACAGAAACAATAAACATTTGACTTTACAAGGTTCTTTACAAAACTACTCATGCAAACACGATGTTTTGAATTAACAAAAGATGTGGAACAAAAAAACAATGACACTGACAGCAGACGATGCGCAAGATTAATAGAAAATCTACTCACGTAAACCTCTGACGGCGGAGTTCCTGGTGGTGTTGGAGGATAAATTACACTTGATCGTATCTTATCCATTCTTTGTTTCTATTTTATTCATCTATAAGCACTGAGATGTTTTTTGATATGTTTCGGGTGTGTAAGAATCATAATAAATACGACCATGACCTCGCTTTTGCACCGTAAAGGCGGGGATCGTTTGACCAATCAAAAATGAGGGCATGACTTCCTCATCCAATCAAATACCTTTCACCGAATGATCAGGGAATGATTTCAGCTTACACACGAGCACATGGTTTGTGTTTATATTTACGCAAGGCGTGATTAGCTATGTTTGTCGTCATTGCCCGAATGATCAAACGGTGGTAAACGTTGTTGTTCGCACGAAGTTGTTTTAAAAATTGGGCAAAGTGTTTTATGGGTTCTGTGTATACTGTATAATGTCGCAACGCAAATTTATGCTATATATTTAATCATGCAACCTACTTTAGGCCTACTAACAAGAGGCCCACGAGGATCTGGAACGCTCTACTGATATACTAGCCTGGTCATTTATTTTTTTTATTATTTGGATATCAGATCTGGAATCTCGATAGACGCAAATAAATGGCTCCTAAGAAACGTGCAATATGCGGCACTATATCTACTTATATACAGAATGAAGAATTATATGTTTTCCCATAGTATATCCATTCTCAAATCTTATAAAAGTAAAGTTTTCGTTTATTATAGTTTCACCACTAAATTGAAAGGACCAGCCACAGATGGCTTATGAGACACATTTATGTTAATCGACGAATACCCATGAATAATCTATTATGATACTCTTTATTCATCATGGATGGAGAGTATTGAAATTGTTACTGGTTCGAACCTTCCACCTTCCGAATGGGAGACCTCTTTCAGGACCACCTCTAATCCTACCCCCTTCATGGGAACAAACTTAAAAACCCTACCCATTCTAGGTAGGGAACATTAAATCAAAACGAATTTGCTGGTCGTTTTTTTTTTTGATAATTTTTTTTGGCTATTTCAGCTATTACTTCTATCACTAAACAATGTTCCAGGCCTTAATATGATTTAAATAATAACAACCCTAAGGTGGTTATGGCTTTATAAGAAGAATTTATGTTGGCCTATTCAATTAGATTCATGTACTTGTATCTCCGCCATTATGCCATATTTATAACAGGGACTAGTGACAATATATATTCTATATCCCTATAATTTATAGTGTCTTTATTATACTTTATATAGGGATATAGAATATATATTGTCACTAGTCCCTGTGACCTATTTAGACTCTATTTTTAAGCCCCTCTTGGCCTGTCAGTCCTACAGAACCGCATCTTTTGAACAAATATGAATCATCTGGATTCAAAGTATATGCATACAGCAAAATCTTTCAGATAGCTTCTACAGTAAAATTATTACAATGAAGGTTGATGATGGACACTGGTGATTTGTAAATCATTGGTGGGCTAAAAACAAGTTCAACTACACCTGAACAACTACAAACAAAGGTGTTTACCTCATATATCAGTGGCCATAGTAAAAGATAAAAATGATTAACAGCATATACAAAGTAGGTTACATAATGGCATCCACTTTACCCGTAATATTCTTAGAGTTGAGCTCAAAAATTCAAATTTCAACTTGAGATATCTAGTTTACCACAACAGATAGAATAATTATACCGGTGTATTAGACGACATATCAGGTGTCCCTACAAATAATTGCCTCAAAGTGTGTTTTTCAAAATTGATTCTCGACTTCAAATCTAAGAATATTCTTAAGAATGGTTGGTGAATACCACCCCTGGTTAGCCCAGACAGTAACATATCTATCAGTCCAGGGGTTGCAAGTTTGAATTACCGACTGGCCAGTCTCCACAATGATTGATATACAACATTGTGTCTCATTGTCTTTCATCTCTCATTGCTGATTCAAGTGGGAAAGTTATCAGTTACTTGAGGAGATGGGTGTGCTCGAGTACTGGTCAACCTTGCAGGGCCTCTGGAAAACGTGATTAGATTAACTAATCGCCTGTTAGCCTTTGAGGCATTAAAATGTTGCTAAATACCAATCAATCAATCAAATCAGTTCATTCTTTTGGATTTTTTTTCTGCTGATAAACAAATAAAACAAATGCAAAAATCCCAATGTAATTTTTTATTGATGACAAAAAGCAAAAATGAACACTAGCAACTAGAGAAGCCTGGCCAGGGCTAATATAGCAAGTGTTCTCAGTGTTTATATATCCATCCCTTCACACCTCGCTGAAGCAAAAATGTCTAAAACAGCATCTCTTATAATGTGTATACAAATATAATGGTTACCAGAACGAACACTGGGAAAATGCATCAAGTTAAATAAAAATTTCATGGTTGAAGTTTAAACAACTATAGGAAAACAAGCATGTACATGTAAAGATCAATTTATGAATAAATTAACTAGAATGGGTTAATACTTAATAGGTATTAAACTTTACTTTAATTATAAATTAACAGCTCTATAGTTATAGTATCAACTAATACTATTTATGTTGAAGGTTAGGTGTAATTTTTGCTAAAATTAACATCTGTTTTCATTTTTAGCTGTTTTAAGCTAATACTGATATTTACTAATATTGCAAAGAAAAAAGATAGACAAAATTTCTAAAAAAAAAATATCACTGTACCATAAAACGAAAGTCATGTGATCATTAAATTAAATTAAAGCTAACACTCTTTATTATATAATAAAATATTTAGTATATGACATTAATAAAATATTCAGTATAATAATAATTTTAAACAGCAGTAAACGTTGATATTAAATATTGATCCTCACCTGCTTTACAAATTATATCCTCCATATTAATTAATGCTGCTATATAAATTGGGGAGGTGAAAATGAAAAATATAAAATTATTATTATACCTTATTAAAATATGAAAATGGATGTTTATCATCAATACAGTCTTGGGACTTGTATAAGGAGTCCTGACTAGATAGAAAATTCAATTTAATTGTTAATGATCTTCAAACCATGAAACTTAAAAACTAAGATATTTTCTACTTTTTTTCAGATTAATTTCTTCAGCTTCAAAATTTTTATAATGCAAGTATCCTAATATGCATGTTTATGATTTACTTTGATATCAACATAATTCATATACATGGAACTTAAAATAGATGCAATTGTTCCCGCTGTTAAAATATGTCCAACATTGAAATGCATTTTAATCTAATGCATAAAATAATGAAATGTATATACTTTGTGACTTGTCAAGGTCTGTACTCGAATATTCACAGCCTTTGTGTGATTTGAGAAAATTGAACTTGCATAACTCTTATTTATGAACTTTTTTGTAAATACACGTTTTTGTTTAAAAAAACACACACATATAAATAAGACATGAAATGTTTTAAAGATTTTTATCAACATGCATAATGAACAAGGTATATAAAGAGTGAGGCAGTAATAAGAATAAAATTAATTGAGGGATGTTTTGGTATCAATATACATGTAATGTTAATATTCAGCAATTTAATTAAGACTCATTGTTTAGTATTTAGAATTAACACTCCATGTTTTTGTAACAAGTTATGTTAAATCTGACTGCCAGCGTGGCATGATGTGGTCTCCATAGTATAGTTCAATGTAATAATGCCTTTTTTATAAAAAATCAAAAATAACCGATATGAATACATAATAAATTAAAATGAAATAATGGGACAGCAGTTATTATTGGTTATACTTCTCTTCGATAAAAACAATCCATGCTTAAAACACCATACAATTAATTCTTCCCTTAAACTATCCTTAAAAAAAATGCGTTTGCTTTGCTGCGACCCAGTATTTTCCATGTTGGCAGGTTCATGGCTATAAGATATTTTGACCATAAATTGATAGAAATCATGATTTCTAAATAAAAAAAATCAAAATTTGAGTTAGCACAACAAACAAAAATCTTTTTAAGAACAGCTTATCAATTATCAGTAAGTTAATAAAATGACAAAGAAAAAGCAAAAAATAGATGACTGAAAGTGAGAGTAACACACATAAAGTATCATTAATTACTAAAAGGGTGGAAGAATGAAAGGACTTGATTTCTAAATTTCAGCCTCGAAGCAATCCCGAACGATGCAGTCCTTTGCAGTAGGCAAGACAATGCAACTTGTGCAGGTGTCGCACTGGCACTTGCTTGTCTTCATGACAGAAATGCCCTTGATTGGGTTGTGTGATTTCGACTCGGAATCTGTGTATACCTCATGCCTGAAACAAAAACGGCGTATTTGAAAAAAACTTATAATGGCAGGCATTGACCTTTGTCAAGACGAAAGTTACCGTAACAGTTAATTTCATAGATGGAAATCAATTCTTAATTCAAATTAAAGTCGACTATGATATTTATTAAAAGAAAAAAAAAGCCATTAAGCAAAAGTAAACAAATGTATCTCCGAAAAGCAGTGTAATTCATTTGTGACTTTTTTATATAAAAAAAAAGTTGTTCTTTTGTATCCAGAAACAAATATCTTTTTAAGAACCATTTAAATAGCAGGAACATGTATTTCGTAATCTCTTTATGCTTGTTTCTAATCATGACATACAATCGTGTCATAGTGCTCTCCGCTACAGTCAACTAATGATAACACTACAGTCGACTCAAGATAACACACCTAGCCAAAATGTCAACACGATATGACAAATCATGTTACAATTGACACAGTTCAATATCTCAGCTCTTATCAAGTGAAAAACGTGATAAAATTCAGAAAGCCGTAGTATTAAACAGTATTTGACCTAGAGAAAGCAACATGATCTCTGTGGTTTACTGGTCCAATTTTAACCGTGTCATTTCAGTGCTATTCAAGAGAAAGTAGTGCAATCTGAAATAAATGACCTATGTAGTACTATTTGTGTTGATTAGCTCTCCCAAACATTAAGAATTAACCTTGCAGAAATATCAACGTTTGGTCAAACTTTTGTCAATTCTATTATACTGTCATCATTTTAACATCCAGTGAAGTGTTTAAACTGTATAATTCATAAACAGCCTGTCTTAGATGGACACCTGTTTTTACATCCCATGTTCATTGTTTTAGTGTAAACAACTTGTCTTTAACAGGCACCTGTTTTAACAACTCATGTTTATAGTTTTACTGTAAAGAACTTGTCTTTAACAGGCACCTGTTTTAACATCCCATGTTTATAGTTTTACTGTAAAAAACTTGTCTTTAACAGGCACCTGTTTTAACAACTCATGTTTATAGTTTTACTGTAAAGAACTTGTCTTTAACAGGCACCCGTTTTAACATCCCATGTTTATAGTTTTACTGTAAAGAACCTGTCTTTAACAGGCACCTGTTTTAACATCCCATGTTTATAGTTTTACTATAAAGAACCTGTCTTTAACAGGTACCTGTTTTACATACCATGTTCATTGTTTTAGAATAAACAACCTGTATATAACTTACACCTGTTTTACACCCCACGTTCATTGTATTAGCAGAACTATAAACACCTGTTTTTTCATACAATGTTCATTGTTTTACTATAAACTACCTGTCTTTAAAAATACACCTGTTTTACACCCAATATACATTGTTTTACTATAAACTACCTGTCTTTAACAGATACATTCCATATACATTGTTTGATTGTAAACAACCTGTCTTTAACAGGCACCTGTTTTTACACACCATGTTCATTGTTTTAGCATAAACAACTTGTCTTAATTAGACAACTGCTTTACATCCCATGCTCATTGTTTTAGCATGAACAACTTATCTTTAAACATCCAATGCAAATTGTTCTAAAGTTTAAAAGACGACTCATTTTAATCTATTCTTTGGATGGCAGCTTTTACCAGGTTTAGTTACAATCTTATAATCTAAAAACCTGTCTCAAGCTGCCACTCAATAGCATGGTGTCTCTTAACAGAGTTTAAGGTATTTTTTTTCACATAATTACAACAAGAAAATATTGGTGGAACCAATGGATGCTCCCCAATTATCGTGGACACTAATTTTGTCACAGACTTAATGAAAGGGCCATAACTCCATGAAAAATCATCGAACCGAAACACGTAGACAATATGTGTATTTGCATTTAGTAATGATGCATCCTAGCAAGTTTCACAAAATTCCAACATGGGGTTGTAAAGAAATAGCACAGACAATAATATGGTCACAGACTCAATGAAAGGGTCGTAACCCCGTAAAAAATCACCCAACTGGAACACACAGAATATATGCGCTTCTGCACTCAGTAATGATGCATCCTAGCAAGTTTCACAAAATTCCAACATGGGGTTGTAGAGAAATAGCACAGACAATAATATGGTCACAGACTCAATGAAAGGGTCATAACTCCGTAAAAAATCACCGAACCGGAACACATAGACAATATGTGTATCTGCATTTGGTAAAGATGCCTCCTAGCAAGTTTCACAAAATTCCAACACGGGGTTGTAGAGAAATAGCACAGACAATAATATGGTCACAGACTCAATGAAAGGGTCGTAACTCCGTAAAATATCACCAAACCGGAACACATAGACAATATGCGCATCTGCACTCAGTAATGATGCATCCTAGCAAGTTTCACAAAATTCCAACATGGGGTTGTAGAGAAATAGCACAGACAATAATATGGTCACAGACTCAATGAAAGGTTCATAACTCCGTAAAAAATCACCGAACCGGAACACATAGACAATATGTGTATCTGCATTTGGTAAAGATGCCTCCTAGCAAGTTTCACAAAATTCCAACACGGGGTTGTAGAGAAATAGCACAGACAATAATATGGTCACAGACTCAATGAAAGGGTCGTAACTCCGTAAAATATCACCAAACCGGAACACATAGACAATATGCGCATCTGCACTCAGTAATGATGCATCCTAGCAAGTTTCACAAAATTCCAACATGGGGTTGTAGAGAAATAGCACAGACAATAATATGGTCACAGACTCAATGAAAGGGTCATAACTCCGTAAAAAATCACCGAACCGGAACACATAGACAATATGTGTATCTGCATTTGGTAAAGATGCCTCCTAGCAAGTTTCACAAAATTCCAACACGGGGTTGTAGAGAAATAGCACAGACAATAATATGGTCACAGACTCAATGAAAGGGTCGTAACTCCGTAAAATATCACCAAACCGGAACACATAGACAATATGCGCTTCTGCACTCAGTAATGATGCATCCTAGCAAGTTTCACAAAATTCCAACATGGTGTTGTAGAGAAATAGCACGGACAATAATATGGTCACAGACTCAATGAAAGGGCCATAACTCTGTGAAAAATCATCGAACTGGAACACAAAGCAACATGCGCATCTGCACTTGGTAATGATGCATCCTAGCAAGTTTCACAAATTTCCAACATAGGGTTGTAGAGAAATAGCGCAGACAAGAATTTGGTGTCAAACAGAATCAAAGGGCCATAACTCAGTGAAAAATCATCAAACCGGGACACAAAGACAGTATGGGCATCTGCGCTTGGTAATGATGCGTCCTAGCAAGTTTCATAAAATTCCAACCAGAGGTTGTAGAGAAATAGCCCAGACAAGACTTTGGTCACAAACAGAATCAAAGGGCCATGACTCCTGTTAAAAATCATTGAACCAGAACACAAAGACAATATGCGCATTTGCACTTGGTAATGATGCATCCTCACAAGTTTCATAAAATTCAAACCAGAGGTTGTAGAGAAATAGCCCAGACAAGAACTTGGGGATTGACGGACAGACAGACGAAGCAGCGACTATAGGTTACCCACATTTGGGGGAGCATAAAAAGGCACCCCAGCTTTATATATTGCTGAGTGGCAAGGGGAAACGATTTTCAAACATTTTTAATTTTGAAGGACGGCTGGGGAGACTTAATTTTAGACCTTTTTCAAGATTTGGAGAATGATGTTTAAGGTCAACTTTGGGGATGAAAGGATAAAAAAAGTTGTTTTTTTCTGGAATGTGGCGCAATTTTCAACCTTTTTGGGAGATACACAGTAGGCCCCAACTCCTGTACATTGATTGATGTGATCAATATCAAAATGACCGTTATAATTTTACAGTTACCTACCTAATATTACCTAAATATAGTCCATTTAACAAGTTATTCATCGGAAACCAATTTTATGCCATAAATCATGTAAAATTTCACTGAGGTTAAAAATATCATAGCTACATAGAAAATGTCATTTAATACACAGACCCTTTCAGAAATTATTGATCAGAAACCTATTTGAAGCACGGGTACATAGACAAATGAACAGACACTAAATGTCATTATGCCATGCTTTGAATGGCAGGGGGGCATTAAAAACAATGTTTTCTTACCAAAGATGTGACAGACAGTGGTAGGAACGAACTGGGCCTGGCATACCATTGAAGTTCGATGAGGCAGCCATTGTGTAGGCGCCCATGTCATTGAAGTACAGCCACTGTCCAACACTGTGGTCTGGCATCTGTACCTTCTCCAAGATACAGTCAAGGCCGTCACATGTTGGTCCCCAAATACTACTCTCGTAGGTCATCGTATCATCATCTGTGTACTACATGAAACAATTAACTTTGGTGAAATAATTGAAAATTGTAAATAAAACTTATATTTGGTCATGTATGATTTATTGCAGCGATGGTCTTGAGGTAGAGTGTCCGCCTTACATGCAGAAGACTGTGTGTTCAATCTCGGCCGGTTTATAATGGGATATTGTCAATGATTATTCTAATTTAATGATCATGACAAATTAAGACAAACAAATATACCTATAAAAATCAGAATGATACAAGTCCTACAGAGCCTTTAAAAGTGTAAGCCTTTGTATAATTATTGAATAGATTTTTTATCATTTTATCTGTTCAAATTTCCTACATTATTGCTGTCGACTGCAGTTAATTTGTTAAATTTATAAACTAGGTTAAAATGCTTCATCTTGGTTTACCATTCATGACATGTCTAGATTTGATATACTACCCATATTTGCGTTTTTTTAAAATCGTCATTAAGTATACTAGATAAGTTAACTGATAACCTACATTAAGCAGGCTGACATCCACAATCTGATGGTCAAACAGGATACAGTTGAAGGATCCGTACACTCCGTCGTTAACATAGTACATGATGGAGGGTTCATCTGATGCTGTGGGCTGGTCAATCAACTCTCCATCTATAATATGATGTTATTTATTAAAGGCAGTATATCAGAAAACAACTCGCTATAAATGTCTAAAAAAAAAAAAAATATTTTTAAAATGGATAAAAATCATCCCATTATCATTTATAAATAAACTCCGATTGGTTTAGTATGTCAATTTCACAAAAAACGTGACAAAATTGATATTTAATACAGAGTGGTAAACTTGAAACGAAATTCTAATACTAAAAATAGACAGCACTTAAATCCTGATTGACGGCCTCTGCAACATCACTCAGACTTTTTCTAAGATAGTAGTTATAACTATATGTAAACCTGTGTAACGGACTAATATGAAATCATATGACTCATTTAATACACCACATAATATGTTGTAAATTCTCAACAGGAAATCCATTTTAGTCTACCCTAGGTGTGTATCCCAAGTCAAGATATCCTTTTCAATATATTAATTTGGCATGTTTAAAGTAGATATCCTTTTGGCAATTTGGGTTCAGTTAGTATATACAGGCACGTTATATTGAAAAAAAAATGTTTTAGCAAATTTGTAGCTTTGAAAATGCCTGATATATTTATATTTCCTTTAAGAGATTTCATTACAGCCCAAAAATTATGATTCTGGCAAAGGTCTGTAGCCTAAGGGCAAATGTGACTATTCAAGAACTAATCACTGAGCAAATATGATATTACTTAATTATTACTTAATGGCAATTTTATTTATCAACAACTGGAAATAGTCTTTGGCCTTTAAATGTTTTCACATGTTGCCCAAGTTTCAAATTGACCCAATTCATGTCATACCAGGTGACACAGCATTAACAAGACCAATACAATATACTTTAAACATAGATATTAAAAGTTAAAATCAGAAGTGATTTTGAAATGCCGCCTTAGATATCTGGACCACAGAGAATACTTTTTTGCTTTAACCTTTTATTTAAAATATATGCAAAAGTACATATTAATTTATTGATTGAATATTTAGTATAATTTTTATGCCATCGAGAGAAAACAGATGATCAGTTAACCAAACTCTTTCCTGGGATCCTGGAAGGTAAACCAGTACTTGAGCACACCCAACTGCAAGTTACCAATAACTTTTCCACTGAATCAGCAGTGAGAAATGAATGATTATTAGACGTATACCTATAATCACAGAGACTGTGACTGGGCAGGGATTTGAACTCACAACCCCTGGATTCATAGTTGTACATATCAAAGTGAAAATATACAATAGATGAATATTAAAATAGGTTTGAACAAATTCTCCATCTAAAATACATGACTGAACCAAATCTCACATTTTTACTTGTATATAAATCGCCTAAATAAATATGTACAAACTGATTACAAAAATCATTTTAAAATACAAAAACATCCTCTGTCAGTGTTTATAAACCTCTGTTACAAATGTCAATTTAATTTTGTTTTTTTACCATATGAATCCTTACTTCAGCTCTCTCCCCTACCTCAATGTTTTTTCTTTTGTATCATTTGACAAAATTAAGCTGTTTACCTAGGCACTTTAGTTTGTTTTGTTTGGGCTTGGATATTTAGTGTCATTTTATGCCATCAATGGCTAACAGACAATTAATTAAACCTAACCACTCTTTCTTGGGATCCTGGAAGTTTAACCAGTACTTGAGCACACACCCATCTCCGCAAGTCACTGATAACTTGTCCAGTAGAATCTACAGTGAGAGACAATTGACAATGAGATGTAATGTCGTATACCAATCAGAAACTGTGGTGATGTGAGGATTCACAACCTCTGGATTGATAGTCAGATGTGCCTACGTATTTTGAGGGTATGCGTTCTAAGGCGGTAAAAATTAGCAGACGTGTCAAAAATGGCGGATTTTTGTTTGTAAAAGTAACATCAAGGCAAAGAAAAACACGGTAATTTATTTTATACTCATTATTTTCATAGAAAAAGTCCAAAAGGTGTTATTTAGTGAACATGTATTTCGGCGCATGTAAACACTCACGGTTTCTCGAATTCCATCTTTTATGGTGATAGCTGCAAGGTGGGAGTGAACTACTGATGGAAGACAATATACTTAGTTACCGATGGAAGACAATATACTTAATTACATCTTTGGAGTATGCATTAAGAAAAATAGTGAGTATAAAAAAAATTACCGTGTCTTTCTGTGCTTTAACGTAACTTTTACAAACAAAAATCAGCAATTATTGACGCGTCCTCTCATTTTGACCACCTAAGAGCGCATGTCCTCAAAATACATTCGCCCCACCACCACTCTGAACCAGGAAGACTTGTTTTCTTTATATGTCTTATGCCAGTATGTATTTCTGCATACTTCACTATTGAAGTATTTATTCAGCATATGTCAAGATTGTCAATGGTAGGACGTGTGAACTTACTTTCACCATGCTGATCACGTGCTACAACTCTTTTGGCAATAATGTTGACACCCAAGGTGAAAGCAGAAGCAACAAAGTATCGACCGGGTTCAGCAATGATCCTCACTCCTTCATTCTCGGGGAAGTGCTTGTCCAGGGCCATGTTGACCACAGTGGCAATCTATATTAATAAAAATGAGTTAGAAAATTACATATTTTATGCCGATTATGTACTTGTACATATATATCCAACCAAATTCTCAATTTTTACAGCACTAGTATTATACGACACAAAACAAGAGTAAAAATGGACGCTCACCTTTGGGAAGCATAAAAATCATGATACTGCATGCATATACAAATTAACTAATGGAAATGATTCATTCCAATATGTTTTAAATAAATTCATGAAAAAATAAGATGTTTTTTTACTAGAATTTACTACGATTTAACACTCAACTTGTAAAACTCAATGGTGGGCAGTTCTTTTTTAATTACATTTCCACAGCATACTATACTGAATACCAAAAGTTTTGTCAGATAAAATACATGGGAAATCCCATAGGGTAAATTTAAAACCGGATGTGTGCCTGGATATGGAACTGATATTTTAAAGATGCAGTCTGAAATTGAATTTGTGTTTGCAACAAACAGAATCGGTGAATAAATCAAATATACCAACTTTCATTCTGGTGATATCCACCATTCTAAATCATTCTTTTTTCAATGTAAAGGGAGGTAATTTACCGACTTCATAACTTTCAAGAGGGAATGCATGTTCAGTGATGCCATATTACGCATTTTCTTTACAAGTTTTACATTTTATGGTGTTTTATCTCATCATTTACACAGTTTCAGTTGTTGAACTAGACAAATAGTGCTTCTATTTGACAAAATGCTGTTTTACACAAAGGGGCAATAACTTTCAACCAGACCATAAAATAAATCCAAATTTTGTTTATGTTGCTCTTATTTCTTTGACAAATATAGTATTTTAAAATTAAAAAAAATATTGAAATCTTTTTTTTTATTATAATTAAACTTGCATGAAAATTACGACAAAACTTTTGGAACTCAGTATAGTATTTACTGTAACAGAAATCGTACCAAAACATAACATGGACTTGTATTAACAAGGATAAAGGTGTTGTATAACAAACCTCTTTGAAAGAAATGGGAGAAGAAGTTTGTCCAGGGAAGCCCCCACCAATATCAAGTAGTTGCATGTCGAAGCCCATGTTGCAAGCAAGATCAAACACACCGCGGGCTTGTTGGATGGCAACAGCAAATGCATTGGCTTCCTCACACCCACTGCCAACATGGAAGCTAAAACAAAAGTGAAATGTCTAGTTTTTATGTCAGTCACTCTTTCTAAGTACTTACTACCAGTTTTCTAATGAAACAGTTTCAAAATTTAATCTGAGTGTATACTGAAGTTGAGATGTTTTGTGAATATGTAACCAGGAGGGAACTGAAGTTAAGATGTTTTGTGAATACATAACAAGGAGTGCATACTCAAGGTGAGATGTTTTGAGAATACATAACCAGGAGAGTATACTCAAGTTGAGATGTTTTGTGAATACCTAACCACGAGTGTATACTCAAGGTGATATGTTTTGTGAATATGTAACCAGGAGTGCATACTCAAGATGAGATGTTTTGTGAATGCATAACCAGGAGTATACTGAAGTTGAGATGTTTTGTGAATACATAACCAGGAGTGTATACTCAAGTTGAGATGTTTTGTGAATACATAACCAGGAGTGTATACTCAAGTTGAGATGTTTTGTGAATACATGACAATGAGTGCATACTCAAGTTGAGATTTTTGTGAAATCAGGGCCAGGACTGCAGACTGAAGTTGAGATGTTTTGTGAATACTAGGCCAGGAGTGCAGACTGAATTTGAGATGTTTTGTGGATACAGAGCCAGAAATGCATAATCAAGTCAAGATTTTTGTGTATACTGGGTCTGGACTGCAGACTGATGTTGAGGTGTTTTGTGACTACAGGGCCAGGAATGCATAATCATGTCAAGATTTTTGTGCATATTGAGATAATCTGTGAACGTGTTGTCTGCAGTTGAAGAATAATGAAGGCACCATATTGATTGGTGGAGCAATGATAGGAAAATGAAATAAGTAAAATTATGATTAAGGCATATGTGAACTTAAACAGTAAAGATAAACCATGTCTTGATGACAAGAAACATTTTAGTAGTACTAACATGCCATGGACTAAATTTGGCAAAATAAGTAAGTATAACATGCTTCATCATTCAATACTCCATGTAAAAAAGTATCAAACAAACTTCCTATAAAAATTTACTTAAGTTATTGCATCTCCCAATTAAATCAATGTCAATAAAACAAGACTTTGTTTTTTTTTAAATGACAGTACAATATACCTCACGCCCATGACATTGAGTCCCAGTGACTGTGCTATTTCCAACAGGTGTCCAGCTTTCGATGGATGGCAGCCGAACTTAATACCCAGTTCACACTGGACCTTGAAGTTACTGGGTGGCAGTATCCTCAGCACAAGTCTAAATAAGTATACATGTACCAGTTTGACATATTACACAAACCCTTCATCAATATGAATTCCACAGAGCTGTATACATAAATAAATGTATACATAAAATCTTCACATCTAAACCCTTAATGCATTAAGAATTGAACCAAGAGTACAGTTAGTTTAAACTTATTTATTTTACTTTGGTTGTGAAACAAGATATTAGTAAAAAAAGTAATAAAACTTAAACAATTCAAACTCAACGTCTTCCAGGTAAAACCAGTACTAAGAATATGTTTTGGTCAAGGACACCACACATAGCCATGGGAGAGGAACGACACAGCAACCCTCTGATCCTGGATTAGATGCTCTTCCACTGGACCACGCGCTCAACTCTACTTTTAAGTTAAATAAATGTAATCCAAAATCAAGTTTGAACAAATTTTCATTCAACCTTAAGTAGAATTTACAGTGCTCCAAGAAAAAAATATTTGGGACTAGCCCAGGGCAAGTAGGTTGAAAAAATCTACTTGCCCTGGCTAAAAAATAACTTGCCCTGATCAACGGTTCACATGCCCAGATTTGTATTACCAATACACCTTGCAGTATAATATGAAATATGTATTTTAAACATAGACTTTAATGTATTAATTTTATGTAGGGTTAGCTCCCATTAACATTATCCATGTCTAAATCACAAACTTTTAGAGTTTGAATAAGATCGAGAGAAGTGAGAGAATTTCAGGAGAACTGACTTCGTCTCTATCAGTATGTCCAACTTATCATGTTGTATTTAATCTTTGTTCTTTATTGACTATCATTTCTGTTTCATTATTTTAAATATCTTTTTCTTGTTTTCTTATTATTGCTGTCATAATATACAATAATGGCAATGTCAAGCCTACAAAGCTATTCAATCTATCCAAGATAACTGGCAATATGATAAATAAATGCATTCTATGATAGGCTTCAAATATCTAGAAATTGCAACTAGTCAACTATATTTCAAATATTTAAAAACCCCACACAATTCATCTTAATTGTTGTTTTCAATACTATATTTAAATCATGCCAAAGAAAATTATACGCTGAAACTACACTACCAAAAAGCAATGTTTATAACTATAATACCCCACTCACATTTTTCTTTACCATAAACTCAATTTAAATATCAACTTTCAAGTTATCACAGAAGAAAATTTATATACATACAGTTCCAATTATTGTAAATCTACGAAATATTTATAAAATTACCAGAACCTAACACTGACATTTTACGTAACGCGATCAATCACAAATTATCTGCAAAAACATAATCAGATTTTAGAAACTGTTACCATTTTGGCAAATGGAGGTAATTTTATACTCTTCAAAATGGAGAATTTGAGAGAGGCCCGCGAATTATGTCATCGTCTATTTTTTTTGTCTTTGCTCGGGTAGGTGGTAAGAAACGCGAACCTTGGTCGTAGATATCCAACCAATCAGAGCGGTTATTAAAAATAGATTAATTTATATTCAAAGCTATCCACCAATCACATTAGAGGAATTAAAATAGATAAATGAATATGCATGAGAAGTTTTCCAAAGTTGCATTATCGGGCATGTGGTGTGATAAACACCACATGAGTCAATTATTTATACTGATTAGTTACGGTCTTTAAACAACAGTTTGACCTGTGTCGGACCTGTGTACTTGTCCGATTTTAAGACAAGCCCGACGGGCAAGTAACTTTGAAAAAGGCACATGCCTGGATCCAGATTTGACAAGCCCCGGGCATCGGGCTATCCTATTCTTGGAGCACTGATTTAACTAAAGTAAAAGTACAGTTGTAACAAATGATGCACAAAGTCTAAATAAAACCTAAAGGATAGTTCTTAATGAAGTAAAGAAAATGCTACTTTGTACTAGAATAGGAATAAGATTTAATATGTGTCTAGATGGAGAACATTATCATTTGTAAACTAAAGTAGATTAAAGTAAGTACATCTTCTAAGTAAAGAATAAAACACAAAGGATAGTTCTTCATGATACAAACAACTACATTAAATGGACTTACTTTGCATCTGGATAGAGACTTTTTATCTTGTACAGTTCTGCTTCATTGTCAAACGTCATTGTTGCCACCTCGTTCTTGGCAGCATACTTCAACATGGACGCCTGCTTGCACGGGTTGGCATATATGATGCGTTCAGGAGACACGCCCAGCTTCAGAATCTTCTGAATCTCTCCCTGAATTAAAGAAACAAAACAGCTTGTTCAAGAATTCATCTGAACTTTCAGTACCAATGATAATCTATACAAGTTTGGTCATGGTAAATGCTTAAAATGAGAAAGTCAGCATTTTTTTACTAATCAAGAGTCATTTCTCATCGGACAGGATCGCACAATTTAACTTAATTTAACTCATCCAAGCTTTTTACCCCTACTAACATTCTAACCACATTTGGTCTAAATGGAATGTTAACTAGGCTTAATCCAGTATTTTTTCAATTATTCAAGACAATTTCTCCATTTTGGTCTGATACGGCCAGTTTCAAAACTCATCAAAGCTTTTATAATCAACAACCTTCACAGCAAGTTTGCTCACAATCCAATGAACACTAAAGGTTCTACAATGTAATCAAGGAAAAGATCATCATTTTTGTAGCATTTTTCAATTATTCAAAGGCCATAACTATGTCATCTCTAATCCCATATAGCCAATTCATGAACCCATCTAACCTTATAATTATGCTTATTAACTTTCAAGCTTCACATAAATACAAACTTTGAGATTGATGACCAATCAAAGTAAACAAGAGTCTCACTTACTTATAAGTCATATACCTGCAAATCCTTGTATGAAACAATCAATCTAAACATAAATTTTAACCAGAATTTCTAAATCAAACAATTACAAGGGCCATAATTTGCAAGAAAATTTCAAGAGTTATCCCACTTTAATTTCATAACTGCAAATTAAGCCTTACATAAAGTTTCAATCAAATACATTGAGTGGTTGGTGAGATATGGACTTGATAGTACATGTACGTGCATCCAAAACGTTAACCAGAATCTATAAGCCAAACAAGGGTCATAATTTACAATATATTGAAGCAAGAGTTATATAACTTAGTTATGGTAGCAGGTGTGATGACTGACAGTCAGATGTAAATTTTCAATATATACATGCAATGGTTACTGAGATATTGCCTTGCACATAAAACCTAATCAAAGGTATGACACCTACGGCGCCTGCAATGCCGAAGCTCAGGTGAGCAGAGCAGCTCCCCTGTTTCTTCGAATAGCCAAGCTAAAAATTCAGAAAAAAAATTTAAAAAAATATACAAACTGATAAATATTTCTTTGATTTTTTTTTCTGAATTTTGTTCCAAGATATTTCCAGATAAATGAAGTGATAATACCAACACATAAACAACCATTAATATTGAAACTCTCCACTGTAAAGTCCAGATTCCGTACAGACACACTTACACCACACACACAACTGAACCATGGTGTGCTATTTAAATAAATTTGAATATTTTGTTCACCTTGCTTGCACAGTCAAAGGAGGCACCGATATCAACCAGAAGTTTCAACACAGCATAGTCATCATTACATTTCACAGCTGAAATTAAAATCAAGATTTATAAGATTAAAATACATGTTAACAACATAGTGAACAATATTTTCTCCTCTTGATTTCTTCTTAACCTACAACTTCAAAAAAATAATCATTAATTGAACAGTCCAAAATGTATAACATTCAGTCTTAATGAAAACATTGGCTTATTCAACTTTCTACACTGTCTAATTTTTGAAATATTTCAATTATTAATAAAGACGATATTATAATTATTTCTATCCCATGTCAAAATAAGTTGCTGTGTATGGCAAACTTATATAAAACAGCTATTTTTACAGCAAGTACATAATTGGAGAAATAGAAAGTCTGCGCGGCTAACAAAAGTAACATTACCATAGAAAGGCTTAACCCTTGGAAGTTGTAGATTCCAGTCTTTGTACTTTTGGATGATGTCACCCAGGTCCCCGATTATGAAAGTATCATCAAGTCCCTACAACAAGGTAAAAACAGATCAAATAACAAATTGTACACCTACTAAACAAGAGCAATTTAACTCCTTGGCATTTTTATGACACATTTACAACACATTTCCAGCATATTTTGTGTGCATGGCACCAGGTGATGAGTGGTGCATTATTATAATTAAAGAATGATATTCCATGGTTTACAATGACTGAAAATGTGTTTGGTTGTCAGCTGTGTCATCATACAATGGTATATACGGTACATAAAATTATAAAATGTGAAAAGAATGCAGCTCTTAGATTGATAATCAAATTAAACACTTTTCATTAACAGCTAAGCTACACATGCAATTGTCAGTTACATACAAAAAGGATTTAATAAATGTACATGTACACATATTCTTTAATACATCCCTGATTTTACATGTGTTATATAATGTCACATTCACAGGGAGTAACTTCAGTTGTAATACAAGATGTATTCTTTAATACAGCACCATTCTGTTTTATTAGTTACTGCCCAATTATTGTTATTGAATTTGAAATAAACGAGCAAATAACAAACACGAATAAATGCATGAATGTACTGTATGAATAAATTTAATATATTGGTGTATTAAAAAGCACATGCTTTTTAATAAAGCCATCCTAAAAAAAATTTGATTGCTGTGCTCCAACCCAGACTATTTCATGTAGGTAGGTAGCTAATTTTTGGGGCAAAATTTTGATTTTGCATAGTCAATTAAAGTAAATGGACTGAAATCATGAAAATAATTTTAAAAGCTTTGAAGGTCAATAAAAAAGTTGTGGTAGTAGCAATTTTGAGTGAGTAGATAGGAGCATGGCAAACAATTTATTTTTTAAGGTTGGCCTTAAATACATTTGTTCCTATAAATATGTAACATTTCAATCTTCATACAGATGCCAGATCAAATCAACATACAACTTTTTTTGTTGAACAGCTTATGCAAGCTCCATCAAAGGGAAGTAACTGCTTACCTCTTTTTCATTTTGTGCAACTTTGGTCTCCACTTGAGCTTGAATAGATTTATCAAAGGGAAGTAACTCAACATAACATTGATTTCCAATATACGTCTTCATATTTTAAGATTTGGTTTTGAAGGTCTGATAAGAATGGATATATAAACACTCTGAAAATGTAAGATAATATCAAAATAAGACATGATGATAAATAAACACTGCAACAAGAGTTGTCAGAAGACAACAAAGCTAGCCCCTGGATGTCTAAGTCCAAACAGGGTCATAACTGTGCCAAAAATGCAATCCAGAGTTATGGTTCTTGTCTGTGTGTGTTCCACTGATGATGGTGAACACACATGCGCAATTTCATTCACATTCAATGAGTGGTTGTATAGATATCTTAAACTTAAAAGCAAAAGTTTAACCTGGATGTCCACAAACAACGACGACACCGGGGTCATGACAATAGCTCTCCTTGGACTTTGTCCCGGCAAGCTAAAAAAGTATCAACTTAAATATATGATTGAAAAATGTTGTTTTCCGTTACTGAAAAATAATATGTGAGTTTCATGAGTGACATCAGTCACAAGCGATTTTTCCCACTCCCAAATAACGAGGGAATTATTTTCTATCTTATAATGCAATACAGGGTAAAAAAGAATTTTGAAGCTGGTTTAACACTATTTTCAACACATTTTAGGATATTTATGGCATGTCCAGTTTTATTAGTGGAAGAAAATGTCAGAATGAATCTGAGAAGAACCACCGTCCTCTCTGCAAGTAACTGTCAAAACATTCTCACATTAAGTTTTGGACAGAGTGAGAGGTAAGTGACCTTTAGACAGCAGCACCTTAGACCACTAAGCCACGGAGGAACCACATAGTCTAATTTATCCATGTGGTTACCTCTTATGAGTGGTCACCTGTGTTTTAGCAGCCAACTCTCAAAAATTTAATTGCCTAAATGAAGTACATTAGTCAGATCTTTAACACAGATTCCCTTCCTGTATTCACGCATTCAAATTTATCTTGTAACATGATTGTGTTCCTGGGGGAAAACCCTGCTTACCAGATTAAACTGTATAAACTATTACTTCATCTAAAACAATATCAAAGTATTTTTGATAATTCAAAGGCAGATAACTCAGCCAATGGCAAGTCTGAGAAAAATAGATATGGTGCAAGACCCAGTCTATGACATTTTAACTGGACTACAAGGGTTTTCAAAACATATAGCACAACTGTTTCTACGACTTTATATTGAAATGGAACAATCTCAGCAAGATGCTGGGAGAAATTTACATAGTTTCTTTAAGATAAAAATTTAGAAAATGATACTTAATGTAAATTTTAGGTCTTCTGTTATTTACCTACAATAAGAATTAAATTCAGACTACCGGTATGTCATTTTGGAATGTCTCCAGTCCAAAGGATTATAGTCTTGAAAAGATTTTGGCACAGACTGCAATGGGTTCCCAGGTTAATCTAATGGTTATATACAGTATAATATAGCTTCATTAAAAATTCAATCAAAAATAGAGCTTAATTAAACATGATGAAAAGTTTACTAATACATGTAACTGACCATTACCGACAATTGGCAATATATAATGGCATGACATAATTATGAAGTACATGTCTGTGCAAAATATAAAAATGTAGAAAGTAAACATCTAAACTGAGATTCCAATACACAAACAACAACACTACAAATCCAACATACCTGGCCAGCGAGAACACTTGCTTTCAACCGATGTTAGCTGGGATCCCACGGCGGCTCTGCGTTGAAGTTAAGCTTCCCCTCTACGTGGAGAAACCCCTCTGGGTCAGTGTATAGTGTTATGCTATAACAACCCTATTAAAACAGAAAATGCAAAATACAGACATGTATGCTATTTATAGCACTGATGAAACTTTAAAAATATACTGGTATGAAAAATATACTTTTAACATATTTAATGATGAGGTAAGAATGAATATGTTTGTATATGATAGCCTGTGGAGTAACTAGGCTGAGATATCAATATGCTATATCACCCAGTGATTTAATTACACTGTCAGGTTTATATGGCCCTGTACTAACAAAGAAGAGACATGTGATAATCTTGATACTGATACTACTTACAAAATACAATTTCATTTTTAGGTTCGAGATTCTAAAAAATGTATTTTTAAAAAAGTATGAAATTTAAAAAAAAATTGGGACTAGCCCAGGGCAAGTAAGTTGAAAAAATCTACTTGCCCTGGTTGAAAAATAACTTGCCCTGATCAATGGTTCACATGCCCAGATTTTTATTACCAATACACCTTGCGGTATAATATGAAATATGTAAACATAGACTTAAATGTACTCATTTTATGTAGGGTAAGCTCCCATTAACATTATGCATGTCTAAATCACAAGTTTTAGAGTTTGAATAAGACTGGGAGAAGTGAGAGAATTTCGGGAGAACTGACTACATCTCTATCAGTATGCCCAACTTATTATGTTGTATTTAATCTTTATTCTTTATTGACTATCATTTCTGTTCTGTCGATTCTGTGGCAGTGTGGGAGCAGGAGTATATTTAAAACATTATTTTCTAATTATTGCTGTCATAACATACAATAATGGCAATGTCAATCCTACAAAGCTATTCAATCTATCCAAGAGAACTTGGCAATATGATAGCCTTCAAATATCTAGAAAGTGCAACTAGTCAACTATATTTCAGATATTAAAAAAAACACCACATAATTGATCTTAATTGTTGTATTCAATACTATATTTAAATCATGCCAAAGAAAATTATACGCTGAACTACACAACTAAAAAGCAATAAGTTTATTACTATAATATTCCACCCACATTTTTCTTTACCATAAACTCGAATTTAAATATCAACTTTCACGTTTTCACACAGAAGAAAATGTATACATATCCAATTATTGTAAATATACAAAATATTTATAAAATTACCAGAATTTAACACTGACATTTTACATAACACAGAAGAAAATTAATATACATACAGTTCCAATAGTTGTAAATCTATGAAATATTTATAAAATTACCAGAACCTAATGCTGACATTTTACAAAACGCGATCGATCGCAAATTATCTGCAAAAACATAACCATATTTTAGAAATCGTTACCATTTTGGCGAAGGGAGATAATTTTATACTCTTCATAATGGAGAATTTGAGAGACACCCGCGAATTACGTCATTGTCTATTTTTTTGTCTTTGCTCGGGTAGGTGGTAAGAAACGTGTACCTTGGTTGTAGATATCCGACCAATCAGGGCGGTTATTAAAAATAGATTAATTTATATTCAAAGCTATCCACCAATCACATTAGAGGAATAAATATAGATAAATGAATATGCATGAGAGGTTTTCCAGACAAGCCCGACGGGCAAGTAACTTTGAAAAAAGCACATGCCCGGATCTAGATTTGACAAGCCCCGGGCATTGGGCTATCCTATTCTTGGAGCACTGCATTTAGTTCCCTCTATAATTTCCTCAAAGCACTGCTTCTAAATGTGTTTGTATTTTCAATGAATGTCAGACAAAGCATACCACTGCACTAGCGAACCAGGATGAAGCGTATCATTTAATAGGACAAAATATACCATGTATATAATACAGGGTTTTCATTAAGTTTTGAAGTAGGAGGGTGAAAGGAAAAAGTAGAAGGGGGTCTTCCACAATAAACGTAAGAAACTCAGCTGAAAATTGCCAGGTGTTCAAGCAAAAAAAACATAGGTGTGGGGAAATCCCTGTCCCCCGGCTTCTAATGATAGCCCTGTAGTGAAAATAAATCAAGTGTCATTTAAGTATAGTACTTAATGATAATATTGATGAAAAAATATTATATTTTATATAAAATTTACATAGTTAATATTTGGACTTTTATGGTAAAAATATAAATACTTACTTCAGTGACTTAATCAATGATTTCATTTTTAACCACTGGTATCTGTAAAACCTAATACATTTATGGATAAAATTCTGATTTAAAAATCAATTTGAACTTTGTTTGCCCAACCATAATTTTATTTGCAATTTATTAATTAATTAGTATCTTCATTAATTGGCTGATTGATATACAAAGTTGTTCACTATTCAAAGAGTTTGACACATGCACAAACTGTGTCATCTGTGTATTATTTGAATTGCCAAACTGGAAGATTGAATTACAGGTCAACAATGTATTCTGCAAATAGGGGGCCAGATAACTATGTAATTGACAGTATTAGTAATATCATAAATTTAAATATCAACTTTTCATATTTGGTTTTCTTAGTTCTGATATGTATAGTAAAAAAAAAGCTAAATGCAACAACAGCATTTTGAAAAACAATTTACCAGAACATAATTTCGTATTTCAAATCAAAATTCAAAAGAAACTAAACAAAGATTATTTTACTTTGAATTAAACCTATATTTAAGTAATGCAGTTTCTTGCAAATTGTTGATTAATAATTATTCATATGTTTTTTCATATGTTAATTCCATCCAATTGCTCAAATCAATTGATTAAGTAGTTGCTATTGATACAGTTTTCACATGTATTCCATCAAACTGAGCTAATAGATGTTATGAACACACAGAGTGTCCCACCTGATAATATACAATATATCAGAGGTAAGCTCGTCCTTAAATGGTATGCCTGGGTAGTGACTTAAATACCTGTCACCGACTTGGGTATTGTGATACCTTAAGGAAATGATACGCTTCATCCTCCACTAATTCTCAACTCAAATGTTACAGTATGTTCACATTTAAAGCTAAAGTCTATTCAATAGTAAAATAAATTATAATGACTACATTCTGTTTACTTAATGTCGAAGGTATTATCGTATGATCATTGGCTGGCAATTTGCTAAAACACGCGTTACGATATAAATAGAAACATGAATGTTGCAATAGATAAACGTTTAATTACAGACGATAAACATATTGACAATAATTAAAGTAACAAACAATCATATCAAATTATTATTATTTTATTTTATCCCACAAAATAGACAAGTCCCAACTTCAAACGAAAATGCGTGGTGTGACCAATGTTTTTAACAGCCGATTTTAACCACGACCCGAGACCGCGATAAAATACTTCTTTCCTGTCGATCAGAGTGAGAATTTACCTGTTTCGACGCTACCAATCCGTGGGTTCTTCTTTCCTTTGTGGACGTAATTTTGTCTGGTTATTGGAAGTACCAAAAAAGATAAATATCATCTAAATGAAGCTACTGAACACATTACACAATGTTGGCTATGCGACCAACATAGATCCGAGTGAACTTGCAGACGGTGTCTCGTTATATTTATCTAGTACAACTTATCAGGTGTACATTTCGTGATTTTGTTACCCAGTCCAATATTGTGGTCACGTGAGCTTTAGAGTAGCATTATGTGAAACGTGAAATGATACTTTTGGGAGAAGTGTGTCTGTAAACCAATTTCTCTTCGCAGAGTTATCGTTATACTCGAACAGGGACTTGTATATAATTCTTTGACCCGAAGTTATATGTTACAGAGTGTGTAAACCTTTGTGCTTTACGGTTAGAAAAGAAAAAAATGATGCGAAATTGTTAGGGCCTTCAAAAGTCTGCAAGGCCCGCCAGAAACACACGTGCACATCGATTTACTACGTTTAGCAATACCAATATCTTAGCTTTGTGAACGCAGAATATTTTATATATACCCAAATTAAACAGATTGCGAAGAAATCAGATTTCCCCAGAGTTACATACTGCGTATGTATGGTGGAGGACGCGTGCGCCGGTTTTATTGATGCGTCAAATGGAAATGCTATCGTACTCCCGGCCATACAATCAAAGAAACTGAAAATTTACTGGCTTTATCAATCATCAATATGTGATACTAGATACCCTTTTTTTTGTGGAATAGAGTAGAAATGCATATTAAATGGGAAACAGTTTAATCGTTTTTACGTTTTAGTCACATCACGATGTTAGTCCATAGAAAATATAGAAGTGAGTGCTTGATAAGCAGGTTAAAATTTCCTGTTATTGTTAAATTAAAAAAAAGGCTGTACTTTTTTAATGACCATATTCTTGCATATCTATAAAGATTTATTTATTCTAACATCAAATGATCACGAATACTACGTTCCTTTTCTTAGCTAAATACTAAATATTTCGTCATTCATTTGCTTAGCATGACTCTTGTTTAATCCAATTACAAAACCACTGGACTAGAGCTCCACTATAGAAAAATAGTCATGATATTTAAATAATATAACAGTAACTCTCTCCATCACTCTCACCGCCCCCATCCAACACACCTACCTCATTGTCAGATGTCGGCGAATTTGATAACGATTATATTACTTAGCACTTAGCGCTGATAAACAGTGCGACATTCAACGTTGGGTTTGCGGCATACACCGGTGGTACAAATACTACGACATTTAACGTTAAAGGTGCGACATATAGCGGCAAATAGTTTAACATTGCCACAAGTGCGTATGCATATTCGTGTATTCAAAAAGGGCAGAACGACGGTCCGGTCTGCAATGTTTTCTGATGGAATTATTTATGTTTTCAGTATACTACTAGGCCTACTGTAGTAATGAAGACAATATAATTTGTCCCACGGTTTCTTTGATTCAATCTGTTTCAGAATTTCAAACGC
Source organism: Panopea generosa (assembly GCA_029582155.1). NCBI lineage: Eukaryota > Metazoa > Mollusca > Bivalvia > Adapedonta > Hiatellidae > Panopea > Panopea generosa. The sequence goes on along the minus strand of CM055901.1, from coordinate 18,153,810 downwards.
AGGGAATAGCCTATCATATCTTAGGCGTGTATACATGGCTATACGCGAGTACGCAGTTGAGTCCACATCATTCTGCAAAATTTCGGCGTACTTTCAAACCAGGGTAAAGGTATTAATTAGTTCTTCAAGCCATGTAGGCCTACATTCCCTGTAAGGCACATTCGTTGAATCTTGAAATTATACATGCCTGTAAGGAAGCACTTGTACGTAATATGTTTGCATTCGCGTTTAACTTTCAGCAAACTGTCCACTTGCATTTAAAATGGGTTTTCACATTACCCTGTTGCCTTGTTGCCAGAGAGGAGATGGAGAAACGGACACGACTTAATTAAACACCTGTGTGAAATTAAATGGGAGAGTAGGACAGACTCCTTGTATCTGATATGCCTGTGCCAATGACAGCACTTGATTTTCATGTATTGTCTTTGGCCAAGGATATATAGATTCAAGGAAATAAACTTTTTATGAATTGGGTTAAAAGCCATTTTCAACACGTTTCTGGTTTAATATATAGATTTTATTTGAAATATCCAGTTTTATTGATGGAGGAACATCTCAGAAAGAATATCAACACGTTTCTGGTTCAATATATAGATTCTATATGGAATATCCAGTTTTATTGACGGAGGAACACCTCAGAATGAATATCAGTTGAAACACCGTCCTCCTGCAAGTAAATGGCAAACTTTCTCACATAAATGTTTCGAGCTCGTGGGACTCGGTCGTACGACATTGGCAGTTAGAGGTTAGTGACCTTGAGAAGGTGCCTTGGATCACTTGGCGAAGAAGGCTGATAACAATGAAGCTAATTGTAAGTTGTACCATTTATGCGGAGTTCTATTTCTATATCAGTTAACTAGCTAATGTTGTTAAGAATGTGTGGCTCGGCCCTATAGTCCATAATTACGGCAATAAAATATGTTTCGATGAAATATTTAGAAATCGAAAAACAAATTTATTCTGCTTCCGAAGATAAAGTTCTACCAGAAACAAACAAACTAGCTTTCCCGAGTGAACACTCTCTTAGTGTGATGTTTTGCTTTGTTAAAAAACAATTTCAATCCAGGAACCGGACCCGGCTATAGTTCGGTTGGCAACGCGTCTGACTGTCAGTCCAGGGACTGTGGGTTCGAATCCCCTCCCAAAATCACAGTCTTTGTGATGACTGACCATGAGTGAGCGAGTGAGTGAGTGAGTGAGTGATTGAGTGATTGAGTGATTGAGTGAGTGAGTGAGTGAGTGAGTGAGTGAGTGCCAAATAACATAAGCTCGACATGAGGTTTTCAACGGACATTAATTACATACATATCAATTTTAACAAATTTGAGACATTTATAGCACAGCCGTTTTTTTCAATGTTACTATATAAGCATAAAAAGTGAAAAAGTATGCGTTTAAAAGCTCTTGCATCTCTCTCTCTTTCTAGCACGCACGCACGCACGCACCCACCCACCCACGCACGCACGCACGCACGCACGCACGCACGCACGCACGCACGTATATTCAATTCAACCACCAACTTCGGTCGACATGACACAAAAAATACAGCCACTGACCAAAAGTGCAGATCTGACAAGCATTCCATAAGCATAAATAGTCACACTGCACTGCGAGCACATTGATAGCAATATTGGGTCTTACATATAGTAAGCATGGCATGTGAGGAAAATTGCTAATCCAATATCATCCATTCTTTAAATACATATTTAGGTTATTGTGGCCAGCACTAATAAGTCTTAAATAAAATAAAGGATATATTTAGAAAAGAAAGCATATCGCAGTGATAAAAGTTAAGTATCACAGTACAAAAGTCTTAGTAAATAGGAAAAGAAAGCTATTAAAAAACGTCACAAATGTGCTACTTATAAGTAAAAGCAACTATTATGCACAGACAATAAATATAATCAGCCACATGGTAATACGCTGAGGTAAACATATTTTAAATAAAAGATGTTTAAACTAAACTGTAACTGACATTTTGTTGAAAAAAGTGCGCAAAACCCCTTTCACATTCATCAAGGAATGTACATTGTAAGTCATACATCGTATAAGCCCCGTGACCGTTCCCAGTTGAGATTTTGTGTATAACACTTTATAGTTATATTGTATAAAATACATCAAATAAATCATATAAAACTATCAAAAGTCCACCCAACCGAAAAAAGGACACAACTATCGAAAACCATGTCCTAATAATATACTTGCGCGAGGCTGTATTTTTCCACCCGACGTTTATTAAGTACTAAATGATGGTCGTAGATGATGAAGACTTTACAGTTTAAAGATGCGTAGTGATACACGTGAAGAAATAGACAAAATTGTAAGAAATTAAGGGATGTCCCCAAACCATGGATATTGTGAAAAAGCAAACTGGTCAGCCCCATTTACTGCACCTTGCATATTTGGAGCTACAGATGACATTCTGCGGAAACAAGGTGCTTTAAGAACCATTGGTAATGTGTTCAGTGTTCCAGAAGTGCACTTCTCTATATGTGGAGATGTGCAATATTTATTGTTGTACGAGAAGTTAAACCAGTTTTTAGTGTGTACTTTATAAACAATAAATCAATAGTAAAAACATTTTAGATTGCTCCAGGTAGATTCGTGTTATGGGGTAGGTGGGTAGATAGATAGGTAGGAATTGTATTTTTTCCCCTTGTTTTTTATAATTACGATGGGAGGGGGACGTACATGTACATGGTGAGACGTGCATGCATGACAACTTGTTTAAGATTGAATAAATGCACACTACTAAATTATTGTTCGCGCTAACATTGGCACGATGTCACGTTTCCGTTTCCGTAACACTGCTTCACAATGCAAGTTAGCCGCCGTGACTTTAATGTTTATTTGACACGGTGCCATTTATAATAATTGGGTTAAAACGGTTGTAATCAATAGTCCAATGTATTGTATCTTTGTGTTTTGAAAAAAAAAGTGTTACATAAATTTATAAACATATTGTTTCGATTTTTAAATCACAAAAAATCAGTTTTTATCAGTTTACATTCAGAATAAAAGTTTTAGGGCTTTGTGAAGCTGGATTACACGTACTGTGAAATACTGGGTGAATTAGACTTGATAAAGTAAATAGCCATGAATACATCTCGTTTTTATTGGCCGACGGGGTATTACAGTAGGTATGGACTCGGTGAGCGAATGTCTTTGCCCAGCACTTATCAAGGTTATGGAAGTATGTACGGATCAACGCTGTACGACTACACGCCATATCCGTTCACGTACTCATACGACGTTCCTACCGTGCGCGACTTTCAAAGATCGATGTACGGACGCACACCCAGATCGGTGTCGGATTACGGATACCGTCAACCTTATGGAATCCGGTCGACGCTTTTTGGATACAAAGAGCCGAAGTACAACATTCTTCCCGACGATGATTTAGCTTTGGAATATTATTCTCAGTATCCAAGATACAGTCGGCACCGTATGTCGTTGTTGTTTTTGTATTCATTTTTAATTCTTTTAGTTGGATTATTATTCCCAGTATTTAAGATGCAGTCGGCAGAGTATGTTGCTGTTGGTTTTTTTTTGTATTCCTTTTTTGTTCTCTTATTTGGACTATCAGTCTCAATATCACAGATAAAGTAGGCACAGTATGTTGCTGTTGTTTTTATTTCTAGTTTTTGTTCTCTTATTTCGGTTATTACATCAATATCTAAGATTACTAGAGTAGACACAGTATGTTGCTGTTGTTTTTGTATCCATTTTTTGTTCTCTTATTTCAGTTATTACATCAATATCTAAGATTACTCTAGTAGACACAGTATGTTGCTGTTATTTTTGTATCCATTTTTGTTACCTAATTTTTTAATCATTATTCTCAGTATCCAAGATACATTTAGGCACAGAATACTGCTGTTGTTTTTTGTATTAATTTTTATTATTATCTTGTATGTATAAACAATCAATCAGATAGCATGGCCGTGTACACAGACGAATATAATCGAATAATACACAATTGATAGGCAAATTAGCGACACTAAATCGCTCTCGTGGTCAAATCAAATCGAATAAAGTATTTTCGGAGGGATAAAGGCAAATATATTCGCCTATATTGTTACTTGGCGTTATCAATAGTTCACCTTTTAGAAGCTCTCTTTCTTTTCTTTTACAGATTACTGATTGACTCTACTGATGTTGCAGTGACGAACCACATGGAAGGATGCCGAATTGTTTAATTTGTAAATAGCAACTATGATAGTGTTTGTTGTTGTTGTTGTTGTTTGTTTTTGCGATTATGTATCGTTGCAATCTGAAACAAGGGACATAACTCTGATATCTATTATAATAGACTTGTTTGGTGTAATCAACAGCGCATCTATCAGACGCTCTCTTTCTCTATCATCTGTTACAGTTTATTGGGTGATTCTGCTGATCATTTTCGACGCTTGATTTCTTAAATGACAAACGTCTTGACAATCTTTTTTCTTTGAAAACAATAGAACGGGATTCCAGTAAAGGTCTTGAATGGTTGATTCAAACAATCGGACCGTCCCGTCCATTTCGATGGAATTTCAGAAGAGTATCGTTTATATATATATATATATATATATATATATATATATATATATATATATATATATGTGTGTATATATTTTAATTTTATAAATATCGTGGACAATATATCTGCAATGACTTTTCACTTGTTAATTTTTTTCAATATATGAAATGTAATTGAACCCGTGGGCTACACCCAAGATATCATTTGATTCTAATCTGATAAAAATAATCTCACATTTCCTTTATTGATAATTCAGGTTAAATAATATTGTTATATATCTCTCTGATGTTAAACATTGTCTGACATAATAAATAGCATGCTTTATTTTAAGGAATAGATCATGTTTCGTTCTATAATCCCACTATTGTACTGTACATAACTATACATGTATAGTATGTTGTATTGGGATTAATAAAATATGTTTAAACCAAATGCGTACTGACTTTATGAAATTATGTGTTTGACAATTGATATATCAAATGAAAATTTGTTTCTGTGTGTTCTTGGTTGGATCGAGGAATTTTATAGGGAAGGAAAGGCAACTGACAGAGATTTTGTGAACGCTCGCGTACTCACGCAAAATCTCGCAATATCACGTTTTCAATTAATTTAACTTCCATTCATCTCAGGAATACAAATCAAATTTCTTACATTTCAATATGAAATTCTTGTCAAAACAATACCTTTCCCAGAAATTTGTGTTTAAAATGGTTGAAGTACTCTTGATTACAAAAGTTGTATACTGCACCTAAAATAACGACACATTATGATAAATTTTCCTTCAAACCTCAATATCTTTAAATCAAGATGATTTTGTGTGATCGAAACATGTTTAGTCATCTATGATTACATACATCTTACATTTTATGGACAAGAAATCCGTTGCCTGTGAATTATGAATGATTAATTTGCAAAGTATTAATCCTTCGTGTGCTATTTCATCAACATTTAGTCAGGAGATGCAAGTTTCCTATCCTTCTATATAAGTCCTTGGTTGGATGCTATAAATCACCACATTTTTGTGTTCTATGTGTTACTACATCGCTTCTTTACAATGGTGAACGCCATTGTAAACAGAAGTTGAAATAGATTAACAAATCTGTTTGTCGATTTAAATTTGCTAGATCTATTTATTTGTAAAATATAAATTTAAAGATATAAAACTGTATTAAATATTTTTAACAGTTTGACAGTTTGATTTATTCCATGAACTTTTTTTTATAGCGCATCAATTGCTGATATGCGCCATACGGCTATACACTATAATTGGCTATTGAATAATTGGAGAAATCCTCAAAAGACATATCTGAAAAGATCACATGAAAGCTTCCACGGAATGTGTCCAAGGAATGAATCATTCAGATCAAAGTTGTTGTTGTTAATGTTGTTGATGATGATGATGATGTTGTTGTTGTTGTTGTTGTTGTTTGCTATGAACATCACATACTGTTGTTAAAACCATTATGTCAAATTTATCATTATTATCATTTCGACTTATACAAGTTACGTGTTTAAAGAAAGAACAGCACAACACGTTTATATTTGTAAGTTTGTTGTTTGTTTAATATGTCTGGGTTACAGATTTTTTTAAAACAAAGACAAAAAAGAAAAATAGTAAACAATCAAAAAAAAAACATGTCGTGTACAATATAAACATAAAACGACACACGACTTAAGATAAATGATAGTTACAATACATGTTACATTTAAAATTTGAAAAAAAAAAACATTAAAAAAAAAAACCATAAGCAAACGTTAAAAAAATACCCAGCTTTATCTGACTTATCAGTCACTACGATACAACACCAAAATATCAAACATCAAAACACACGAGACTTAACAAGATTATATTTTTTATGAAACCAACAGTATCATTAAATTACATACTACATCGAGATCAACAAATAATGTTTTTGGACGGCACAAATAACACAACCGAAAAAAGAAAGGTACGTCTGCTATGCTTCGTAAAATGGACGTAATGATTCAAACCAAGATTCTAAATGAATTGTGTAATACGAACAATGTGTTCTATTACATGAAAACAGTGCATGATTGAAATACAACATGAAAAGGGTACAATATGAAAAAGTACAGTATGAAAAGGTGAAATATGAAAAGAAGTACAATATAAAAAAAACACAATATGTTTTTTCAAGAAATATATAATATATAGAGACAGCTTAAAAGTATAAAAGAATACATTTTTCGTAAAACTCTTTAAAACATACTTTTAGTTATTAAAAAACACATTGAGCAAGAAACCAGCTCGGTATGACATGTACGAAAGCCAAGTTAAAACGCGTTAAAATATGCATTGAATACATACATGCATTTCATTGTCTTTGCAAATATAAATAATCGGGCACTCTGAGTATGAAATTCCCATCTTCATAAAATAGTACATTCCATATAAAATAAAAAAAATTCCATACTCACTACCAGGGTTGCGTTCAGTAACGTTAAATGGTTGCTAAAATTATATAACTTAATTTTCTTGGATTCCGGTTCAATCCTCAATTCAACACGTATTACACGGTAACATTGATAAATTTAGGGAACCAGGCATCAATTAACGGTACTAAATGTAGCCCAGGTCTGCGATAGGTTGTAACTTAATTACATGTATTGAAACAAATACAAAAGTCATACAAAATGAATTACATCAACATAAACTGTTGTAACAACCTCGAAACAACTCCCAAAACTCCCAATTATGCAATACAATTATAACGTGTATGAAAATAATTTTGAAACAATATCTGTCAAAATAAAAGGCTTTTACCAAAAATGTTGAGATAAGATATTCAATTTGCTTTGAAAAGAAGCCATTTTGTTGCCATTTGTAATTTTTTGTCAACTATGCAACATACTACATCTTGCATATCCAGTTAAAGTTTCCAGTGTTCTAGGCGTCTCTTACAAAGATCGTTACCAAAGAAAAACAGCGTATTTCTTGCACTGTTCTCATCCTTTTGCTTTGATAATCAATACATCACAAAGACCCGCCTCAAGTCGTTGGCAATAACGATTAGCCAGTGAAAACCGGCTTACCAGTCAACACATCGTTTACATGATTGATTTTGAAACGTTTTAGCTGCAAGCCAGTCATTAGACGCAGTTTTCATTCACTTTTCAGCTAACTGCGTTCATAAAAAAGATATAATAAACTGCTATATTGAAGTCAGTCATGTGTAACATGTACACATTTCTCTTTTTTTGATAGGGCGTAAACTTTACATATTTTGAACTTTTTATGCAAGGCGTAATGTGTGCAAATGACGTCTGAATGTCCCATGGCTGAGTGGTCTAAGGCGCCGTGTCACGACTTACATTTCACCGCTAAAGTCGTAGGTTCAAGTCTCGCTCCCTTCAAAACGTGATATGAGAAAGTCTCGCTTCCTTCAAAACTTGATATGAAAATGTCCAGCCCCCTTCAAAACTTGATATAAGAAAGTTTGTCAGATACTTGCGGAATGACGGTGGTTCCGCTCAGTTTCATTCTGAGGTATTCTTCCATCAATAAATCTGATATGCTATATATAACCTGAAAATGTGTTGAAAATGGCGTTAAAACTGCATTCAAAAAGTGTCATTTTAAGTTCATTGCATACCATTATTACACGATATTCATTGCTGTGAAACGTGACACCTCCTCACGCAATAAAGTCTGCTTTGGAACTATCTTGGCTTTTAATGTGAATACTCTTTTTACTAACAGGTGCACCCCACTTGTGTATTTCATCTATTTTTGGGGCCATTTCTTTCAGAAGAGGACATATTTCTTCAAGTTTAAAAAGAACCTCCACAGTATGGGCTTGTTGACTTCTTGTATTTAGGAGCAGTGTACTCTGGTACCTGCACATGCGCCCACTGGGTGTTTCGCTTGACGTGACGGATCTTTCAGAAACCATTGAGTTTCTCACATTTTCTTCACCCGAAGGCGGCTGTTGTTGTTTTACCTTGTTCGTTCTAACATTCTCAAGGAGACATCTCATCATATCTGAAGTACGTTTGCATTGTTATAAAACGATGTGAAATGATATTAAATATAAACATTTCAACAAACGATGTCGTTACTTCGAGCACAGTTATTTACATGATAACTATATGTGTGTGTTTGGAGCGGATGGGAGTGGTGGTGGTGGGGGGGGGGGGGGGGGGGGGGATATAAACTAATATAGGCATAGCATCACCATCGGAAACAGGAAATGCATCCGTGGGGTAGTCGCATAATGTCGTTTATAAATAATCATTGTCTCGTCTTCTTTAAAAATACATTTTCCTTATTTTAACGCTCTTTTTTTTTTAATGGCATTATTGATGTATTTTGAATATTTTGAAAGCATTGTCATGTTTGAATTGTAAATTTAGAAAAAAAAATGACGCTTGGAAACTGGGGTATGCATACATGATTTCGGACGTCGACTTTCACTGTGTCAATAGTGTACACAATGAACAGAAAGAAACATATCTCGGATGACACATGAATCCTACTTTTCTCATCATATTTTGGTAGTATAGAGGTTGACAAACATTAAATGTAAGTTTCATTTCTTTCATTGGGTCTCTCTATGAATGACAAGAATGCAAACTTTTTTTTATTTACTATAGAACAAAGAACAAAAACCAAAATCGCGGCCCTCGGAAAAGTCACTCATTGGTTAGTATCGGGGGTTATGCTCAATGCCGGCCTGTGTAATAACGAATTACTCATAAAATAAGATATACTACGAGGGCGGAATCAACCATTATCTTCGAATGGGAGATTCCTCTTTGTGATTCAATAAACTTTCCAGCATTTACCGAACAGAAAGGTATAGATGATGCGTCTTTTAGACGCCGCTACACATAATGGGAATAACATCATTTATTCAAAGTATATTTTACTAACAGGAGAATATTCTATTTTTATTGTTCAAAAATCTTTTTGCATTAGGTTTATTAATTGGAAAGCTTATTACAGAAATGAAAATGAACTATTTAATAAACAAACCTTCTGATTGCTCCTTTTCGTGAAGTTCAATAATAGCAATGAGGTTCGAAGCCGTATTGTCCGGCTCTTTGATCCACTCAACTATAACTTTCGCACACGTGTCCCTGTCTAGTGCATGTCCAGATTTTTCGTCTGACTTGCCTCCTCGTATTTTAGCCGGTGTTACGTTCAGTTTACTGGCGAGCTGGATCCATGTTAGCTTACCTGTAAAATAGATACACTTATACATCATGGCGAAATATACACAGTAAATTGAAATACTAGTAAATTGAAGTAAATACTTGTCGTTTTAAATGTATTATGCTACTTAAAAATAATGCAAATACCTAGACACCATTGTTAAGGGAGGCAACACATGGTTCTCTGGAAGGGGTTTATTATTTTACCTCAGGTCTTCATGTTTATATCATGTGTCACATGTATTTATTATAAATGAAATAGTTATATCTGATTTAAAAAAAGATCCAGTAGAAGCAATTAACGAATCCAAGAAAGGATAATACCAAAACTTGATTTTATCGAGTCTGTTCAATCTATTCTTCATGCTTATAAAATAAAAAAATAAATATAAACAAAATACTGTTTCCACTCGAAGCAGTATTATTTCAAAAGCAGCGTTTACCATCTTCACATATCAATAAAACCTTTTATTCAGGATTGCCCCCTGACGTTTTCCAAGAAGTAAATACGTAATTATATCAAAACAATATGGAGGTGAAAGAACAATTTGGATGATGTGATAGACTGCCAGTGTGAGGAAACAACAACTCAATCTGAACAAAAGTGAATATTGATCTCAACAACAATGGGTCTGGCGCGAGAACGATTATCGCTCCTCCCACTAAACACGTGGCATTGTTTGTCCAATTAAATACAATGTGATATATTCTTAGACGTCGTTAGCTGGACTAAGGCATATTGTGTAATAGCGTCCAATATCGATCGCTTATTGGATCAATTAGTAGAAATTAAATAAACCTTTGCATGCAGTTAACTAAAAAATGTTAAATGCGATTTTTCATTAGGTACTAGTAGATATAACAAAAAACGATTGTGTAAGGTTTTAAATTACATATGAGCTCAATAGTTTGCTGTAGGATCCGCCTTTTCAACATTATTTGAATCTTGTCCTTGTGATATATTTATTTTTAGATAATATATATATTACTAAATAACGGTGTATACTTACTGAACTTAGTGACCAGTCTTCTAATTCCATGTTGAGCTGTCTTTGGAATATCTTCATAACCATTCACGAAACGTTTTTGGATGTTAGTACAATCTTTTAAAGTATCAACGCACTCGGTCAGGACTTGTTTGTCGGAACGGTCTGGATCAAAACATGTAAGCATGGTTCGCATTTCCTCGAATCGCAACGTGTCATTCTGGTCTTTGTTCTCAAGTTTGACGCTGTATTCGTTAAACGCTTCCTGCATTTCTGCTAGCATTTGCTAAATAAAATGAAACGTACTTTAGAATGTATAAATATGTGATTAGGGTTCTCTTTGAGCGAATGGTCTTGAACGCTGTCTCAAAATCGATTCTAAACGTCGAATCGCGCTCGGTGTAAAATCTTTATGTGGGAAAATATACCAGTTACTTGCGGAAGTACGTATTAATTCTTCTTACAGGTTTTCTCCACCAGTAAAACTGGATATACCATATCTTGTCTGAAATATGTTGAATATAACGTTAAACCCGGCCTCTTCAAAAAAGCATGTGGTTTTAGTGTATGCAAATCTTACTGGGAAGTTAGAAAGTATGAACTGTGAGATCCTGATATTTTTAATCTAAATTTCTTTTTTTAATGTTGTAAGTATTTGTAACTTTTAAGTGTAACATAATTCTATGTTCGACATTTGAAAGTCTAGTAGATCTAAATGATTTATGAAAATACTAAAGCATTTTATGAGAGCTGTAAAAACTGATAATGGAACTACCGTAGCTTTCTTTAACTCAACATCTGCTGCTGTTCTTTGTTCAATTTGTTCATCAACTGATTCGGTTAAAACCTCCATGAGCTCCTTGAGTTCATCCAGACCAGTGTCGAAACCAGTCATGGTATTGTTATCGCCGACTTGTACAAAATAACGGTTATTTCGCACCAGGCGGGAAACCTCTTCTAGTTGCTGCAAAAGAATAAAATGACTCCATTTCGTCAAATAATTCCTCGAAGTCATGTACACATATACGTGTTTCGGCAATGCACTATTTCAGCTCGATGTATATGTACATCTATATAAAATATTACTGTATAATTCCACCAGATGTTATTTTTTTTTCAAAACTTGCGTGGTAACACTAGCTTTCACAAAACGTTTTAGATAGTGAAATTTGAGGTCTTATGTTTAAAGAATAACACAAGGAAAATAATTTCAGAACTGAGAAATGTTCCTTGATATATTTTAAAACGATGAATCTAAGAAGATTTCTCATAGTTGCATTTTCTCTGCACTAGGCATCGTGCAATATGTGTTGTTTTTAATTTTAAAAACAATCATAAAACATCTTTGTATGAACTCATTTTTATTGAAATAAATGGTTTAAACATACCTTGTTCTTAATGTCCAGTTCTGCCTCTAGTTCCTCTATTCTCAGCTTGTACTTCACCAACAGCTGTTTTGTGTCTTTCTTTTCCTTGCTGGAGAAAGTTCTTTTTATCAATCCGAAGAAGTTTGGAGAGTGTTCTCTTTCTATAACGGGAGAAGTTGGCAAGCTACATCGCTGTTCTGCTGTTGGTGAAGCGGTTTCCTCAAATACATTGTCATCGTCTACCTTACTTTCCATAAACGCCGAAGAATTTCGTCCAGATGCCATTTCTGTAAGTATTAAACGAAAGTGCGCCAAACGTCTTAGTAATAAACGAAATAAAGGTGTATGAAATTTGTTTACACAAATGCAATAAAAATGCATTTGCATTGAAAATAAGAAAATGTATGCCAATCAGCAGACGCATCATTCATAGAACACATTGATCAATCACAACAGCATAGCTACTCGTATATAATCAATGTTTAATATAATGGGCAAAAGGGCATACAAAGATACATCGCCTCGGTACAGTCAGAGACAATCGGACAGTGTGATGATTAAGCATGGTCAGTTAATGCATCCAACCACGCTTTCCCATCCCCCACCCTCCTCCTCTCTCTCTCTCTCTCCCTCTCTCTCTCTCTATTCTCTCTCTCTCTCTCTCTCCCCCCGGAAGTTATAATTGGATCAGCTCTTTCTTTGTACTCTCTACAATATTCAACTTACGTTATGTTTAACTATGAAAAACACAAAATGTGTTTGTTATAAGAACTAATAGCAATATTATATAGATCAATTCAAATGCGATGGTAATTATGGTTACAGTAATGTTTTCTAGTTGTAATATATCACCATCAGAAACCCAGTAAGTATTATTTCTAATTCACTGCACTCATGGCACTCATTCAGTGTTGCTCGAAAATAGAATACTGCTTAACCCGGTTCTAATGGGCTTGATGTTCTAATGGGCGTGAAGTTCTAATTGGTGTGATGGGTATAACATGTTTCATTGCTCCATTGGATCAGACCGAATAAAATCAAGCTATATTTTGTGCTTTCAAGAGGCCCTTTAATTGGTTAAAACAAGTGGTAATGCGGTTGGTGTGAATTAGATATAACCGCCTGATAGTGATATCATAGTTATATTTGTGTGCGCTTTTTTTATAGACGGGTAGTGTAGACATATAGGTGTACATTTTCATATACACCGATAAGATCAGCATAAAAATGCTATTTATAGACCTTTAAAATTTAGTTATGTTTTTAAGGTGTGGAACAATTTCTTTTTCAAATAATATACAATTAATTAATTTATAATCATCAGGACAATTTGTTATAATATCTCTATCACGACCTTTATTCCAAATTTAATTGTCTTTATCAATGAAATTAACTTTATGTATGTCAATGTAGATCCCGCCATATAAATGGAGACAAAAAACGTTTCTTTATAAGGCATATACTTATGTTATTTTCTTTTGTAAGAACAATGTTTGTAAAGTAAATAAAGGTACTTCAATATAGTAATATATATATATATATATATATAATAAAGTCCTTCAAAACGTCCTTTAAAACGTCTCTTTATAAAAAATTAAACGACAAAATCTATTAATAGCAATTGCGAGACTTTATTTGTTAAATATTTACCTACCTTGGTAGATGAGGTTAAATCGGATTAAAGTGAATTACTAGTATTATGTACGTTATCGATCCATTTCCAAATATTCAAAATATTTCAAATATAAAAAGGAGAGCAAATCTCTATACCATTTTTTTTTACAAAAAAAAAATATGTATATACAATTCATTCGATCACGAGTGATCTATGACAGGACGATATAAATAGATTGGTTTCCCAAAAAATATTTAGGTTCTTTAAACTGCTTCAACAATGGACGTATGTGCAGGCGTTTTTTGTCCGCTTGACGCTTTTTGTCCGCAACGCTTTTTATCCGCAGAAAAAAATAGAAAAACGTCGACTTTTGTCCGCATGACGATTTTTATTCGCAGAAAATTTGGAAAAATGACGCCTTTTGTCCGCATGACGCCTTTTATCGGCAGTTAAAATAGAAAAATGACGCCTTCTGTCCGCATGACGCCTTTTATCCGCAGAAAATTTAGAAAAACGTCGACTTTTGTCCGTATGACGCCTTTTGTCTACAGAAAGTTTAGAAAAATTACGCCTTTTGTCCGCATGACGCCTTTTGTCCGCAGACAAATCAGAATAACGTTGACTGTATGCATGATGCCTTCTATCCGATTGTTGTAGTACAGTTTCATTTTAAAAATGTTTAGGTTACATTGATGCAGGGTAGACCGCGTAAAGTGAAACACGGAGTAAGTAGGAACAAGGACAGTAACTGATATATAGTAATATTCCTATTTAATCCATTTGACGAAGAATAGATAGGCACTATCATTTTAAGTGATCAGCAAAATTGGAATGGTGGCAGATGAAGAGTGCTAACGATATCTATTAAGAAAAAATAGTTTTCGTTTCCTCAAAAGTGTTTTCACCGTTTTAGCTGTACAAGCGTTTAGTATCAATTATATTGAATACAGTTATCTTTAATTTTAGTTTACACGAATTAAATCTGCATATCTGTAAGATAATATCTAATGTCACAGATAATTTGTGGTGGAGGCAAGTTAGAGCAAAGTGGTGGAGGCATGTTGTAACAGTATTTCAACTCAATAAATATACTCCATTTATTTTTTTTCATATTCAACAGTTGAAGAGGTATTTCAATCCTAAGCACGTTATATACATGTATATGCATATTCTAAGCGAATGTTGATCTACAGAAATCTACACCATGGTGACACAACTATCCAATTCAAGCGACCAAATAGTGAATGCGTTTTATTAAAAATATTCTGAAGGACAGATGGAAGATGGAAGATGTTCATATAAAGGCATATTTCAAAAGAGATCGTGCTTTTATTTTAGCAATTCTACGGCTTTTATTGGTGGTTGTAAATGTAAAATTAAAAAAAAAACACAAGCAGTTAGAAGTTAGTTTGATATTCGTTTTTCTATCTTTTGATATTTAAAGGAGAAACTCTTCAAATTGGAGGTTAGGGTTAGGGATAGGGCTAGAATAAGTGTTAGTGTTGGCGTTAGATTCATGATGAATATCGAATATCAAAGACGAATATCAAACTAACTTAAATCTACCGAAAATAAAACACTATACTAACTTATGGATGACCATGGGATTTATTTACAAAATAAAAGGATTATAAGTATATGGACAAGGTATAGTTATGTTGTTTTAACTTGGATATGTCAATTAAAAATATAAGCACTATTCTCCTCAATAACGTTAGTGTCTCCATAGTAATTAGTTTCCTTTAAGAATTTCCAGACTTTTAAGTTCATCATTCCCTTTGCACTTACTCGTATAATATTTCGGATTGACTTGATATGGACGTAAGTTTACTGCTTTGTGGTCCTTGTTTTAATTTTACATGAACTATGTATGCTCAATTTAAACAAGATTAAATTTCCATTAAGTGTTTGTTTAATTATTTGAAGAAAAAAAGAATGCTAGATGCACACTTGTTTTTAAATATTTTAGAATAATCGAGAGCGCTGTCCTTCCGACAGCTTTTTTAACATTTATCTCGGGGGTTTACATGTGTACAAGTTTCGTGAAGTTATCCTGATCGGTTTTGGAGTTATGACCCGGAAGCTGCAAATCTTATAACTCTGGCTATTTTCCATGGTAACAGAAAAAGAAGAAAACTCCCTCAAGTGTTACTTTGAATGGTTTTGTAGTTGCGCTCCGAAAACGGAAAATTTGTAATTATGCCCCCCCCCCCCCACCCCCCTCCCTCAATTTTTTGTGTGGCATATAATAATCGCAACGTCCGTCCGTTACTCCGTCTGGTATTTCGTGTCCGGCCTGTAACTTTGTCATGTATAGATGGATTGTGTTAATACTTGCTACAAATGATCAACATAGCATGACGACGTGTCGCAAGTAAGACTCGTACCTCAAACGTCAAGGTCACAGTTTGAGTTTGTATCGTAACACTTAGAGTCTTGGTGAGATTTCGTGTCCGACCTGTAACTTTGTCGCACAGAAATGGATTTTATAAATACTTGCTACAAATGATCAACATAAAATGACGTGCATTACAACGAGACTCCCACTTCAAAGGTCAAGGTCACAATTTAACTTTGTTTGATGACACTTTCAGTCTGATTGAGATTTCGTGTCCGGTCTGTAACTTCGTCACCTATGGATAAAAAAACACTTGGCTCAATTCATTAGCATGACATGATGACGTGTCACATGGAAGACCCACATGCGTACCTCAAAGGTCAAAGTCATACTTTGAGTTTATTTGACAACACTTTGAGTCTGTGTGAGATTTCGTATCCTGCCTGTAACTTTGGCATAAATAGATGGGTTTTATAAATACTTGCTACAAATAATCAACATATTATGACGACGGGTCGTGAGCTAGACCCATACCCGTACCGCAAAGGTCAAGGTCACACTTTAAGTTTGTTTGACAACATTTTGAGTCTTTGTGAGATTTCGTGTCCGGCCTGTAACTTTTTCATGCATTTTGTTACTACTTGCTACAAATTATCAACATAAAATGACGCGCATTACAAGGAGACTCCCACTTCAAAGGTCAATGTCACAAATTAACTTTGGTGACACTTTCAGTCTGATTGAGATTCGTCTCAGGTCTGTAACTTTGTCACCTATAGATAAATTTCAAAAACTCTTGGCTCGATTCAGCAGCATGGCATGATGACGTGTCACATGTAAGACTCACATGCGTACCTCAAAAGTCAAGGTCACACTTTGAGTTTATTTGACAACACTTTGAGTCTGTGTGAGATTTTGTGTCCTGCCTGTAACTCTGGCATGAATAGATGGGTTTTATAAATACTTGCTACAAATGATTAACATAACATGACGTCATGTTACAACGCGCATTACAACGAGACTCCCACTTCAAATGTCAAGGTTACAATTTAACTTTGTTTGACAACACTTTGAGTCTGTTTGAGATTCCGTGTCTAGTCTGTAACTTTGTCACCTATGGATTAACTTCAAAAACACTTGGCTCAGTTGATCAACATGGCATAATTAAGTGTCAAATGTAAGACCCAGAACCTTTCCTCAAAGGTCAAGGTCACACTTTCAATATGTTTGATACTGCGTGTCTGTTCTGTAACTTTGTCTTTAACTTGGCTCAATTGATCAAGATGACATGGCGACGTGTCTCACGTAAGATCTAGACCCGTACCTCAAAGGCCAAGGTCACACTTTGAGTTTGTATGGCAACCTTCTGTAACTTAATCATACATGGATGAATTTCAAAAACACTAGGCTCAATTTATCAATTGATCAACATGACATGACGACGTGTCACGTTAAGACCCAGAACTCTACCTCAAGGTTACACTTTCAGTATGTTTGCTATTTCATGTCTGTGTCACTTGTATTTACCTGTAAAAATACCCAGACCTTTACATCAGATGTCAAGGTTACACAACGGTCAAGGTCACGCTTTAATGTAAAAAAAACACATGACAATGCGTGTCTAGTCTGAAATGTCAGTCCATCTTTCTTGATATTCATAGATACATCGCTACCTATTATAACATATATTGTTATTTTCCCAGACCACTTGGGGGGGGGGGGGGGGGGGGGGGGCATGCGACACTTACCAGTGACATTTCTTGTTTTTACTACTATCTGTTTTCATGATAACAGAAAAATATGTTGAAAATGAAAACTCCCTCATAGCAAAAGGTTGGCTCATGGTTAACATGTATACAAATTTTCGTGATGTTATATTGAACGGTTTTAGAGTTGTGCTCCGGAAACAAATTTTGTCATTTTGACTATTTGTTTTATGGTAACAGAAAAAAAAATGTTGACAATAAAAACTCCCTCATAGCAAAACGCACTACTCGGCCTGCAGGTTGACATGTGTACAAAGTTTCGTTAAGTTACCTTGAATGGCTTTGTAGTTGTACCCCCGGAAACATGAAATTTTGTAATTTTGCTATTTGTTTTCATAGCAACAGAAAAAATATTGAAAATTAACTCCCTCATAGCAATTGTATCCTTAGCCAAAATGTTTCGTCATTCGTTTGCTAATTAAAGCTCTTGTTTGTGGAACTCTATTCCATCATATATAGAAAATGCAAATTATATTAATTAGTTTATATTAATATGTTGGGGGCCTCAAGGAAGATTGATTTCAAATGAGTTCTCTCGTTAATAAAAGTCTTTATAATATTATTATTGTTATTATTATTGTTGTTGTTATTATTACATAAGGCACTTCTAGACCTACTGAGTGACATGTGTACAACGTTTAGTAAAGTTACCTCAAGAAAATTTGGAGTTGTACTCCGGAAATGCTTTAGAACGCACAGACACACGGACGCACGTACGGAGTAGCCCATTTTAATATCCCCCGCAAAATTGCGTTTAGATCAAACGAGATAACAATGTTTGAAATATGCATGTCCGCTAAAAACGAATTATTGAATTAAGAAAGATGTTGCTCGAAGCACATTTTCATATATTAACAAAACTAAACAAACTAAACCAGCATAAATAAATGTCAATACATGTAATTCGTTCCAATTCATCAACTTCTTCGTGGGTGGGAGGTTGTCACGGAAAATCAAATATGAATAATTTCCTTGGCTGATATTTACCCATGATCTTCGACGCTTGCTAAAGACAAACGACGTTTTGAATATGATCAAGACTACGAGAATCTAAAAATATAATTACACCGCTTTTGTCGTCTGACAATCAATCAAGGGGTCGTGAGTTCGAATTTCCACCCGGCAATAGTTTCCGCAAGGATTGATATACCGCATTACGTTTCAATATCGTTTTTCTGTCGCCGCTGATTTTAGTGAGAATATTATCAGTCAAACGGAAGGATATGAAAATTCTCTCCAAAAGCATTTGCTAAGTTCAATGATGCGCTGAAATTTTATTTCGTAATATTAATTTAACTTTAGATATTATTTGCAATTTACTGTGTTGGAAACCGGGAAAAGTCGGAGTGAAAGTTACATTTGTCACAATGTATATATATTTATTTTACATACATTCACTTATTATAGGCACATCATAAATATCTGACTTCTCTTGTCATTTAAGTTTAACGATTTTATACTAATATAATTGGTTGTTTCACAATATGACACAAATGGCGAACTGAAATGTTCCAATTTGCCCAAGCATTGAGGGATAGTTTGAACATCGCTTGTTTTATAGTAAATTATAACCCAAATTAAATTTTAAAAAAAGATCTGAGAATATTAAACAGCATATTATTCAAACAGATTTTACACAAAACATTCTAACATATACCTGAAGTAATTTTTAAACACTTTTCAGCAGATAAATAAGGTTCATTCGTGTTCGCTCCTTAGCTCCCACGTGACTGGAAGGGTTTTCATATAGCTAGGCACAATTGTTCTAATAAGGCTTCTTTTTTTTTTTTTTTACAAATATCCGAACTATTGCGGTATGAAACTACTGTCACAGTGTTAGTTTGGGACAAATATCGAATAATATATGTTGGTGTAAGAGTCCACACAATATGAAAAAAGCTCTCTCTTATGCATATAAAATGAAATTCAGACATTTATTATTCGATTTGGCCAATTCTAGAACTCGTCTGAGATATTATGGTTGTATAACTACTGAATATGTTTTGTTAAGGTCAAGTGAAAAAAATGCGAGTGTTAGGGTGCACATAATGTCAGATAATACTTTGAATACTGATATAATATTAATTCAAGGCCAATAGACCGTTCGGCAGTTCAAGAATTTGTCCGAGATCAGCGCCAGTTTAGTAAATATCCAGTGAAAAATGCGGTTGCTAGAGCTGCACATAAGGTCAGATAGGGTAATATTTGACAATTCAACGGCCGTAAACCATACATAAATGATTTAATTTGACCAGTTCAAGAATGTGTATGAGATATAATCATTATCAAATAAATATTGTGCAACTTTGGTGAAGATCAATTGAAAACTACGGTTACTAGAGTATACATTCTAATGTAATTATTGACAAATCAAGGGCCATAACTCAGAAAAATATTATCTGATTTCTCCTGTTAAAAATGCAAGCACAATACTTGCCGTCTCAGCCACGTCTCTGTGGTTCATCAGACATAAAAATATAATTTGGTCTTAGATCGGACAGTTTTTAAAACAAAAAATAGTGTGTTTAATGCTATATTCTAACTATGGAATTTTTTGATAATGGAAACAGTGATCGGCCTACTTAAGGCATAGTACCACCATTGCAAAAAGGAAGTGCTTCCGTGGGGTAGTCGCATGATGACGGTTATGAATAATCCTCATTTCTTCTTCTTTAAAAATGCATTTTCCTTATTTTAATGCTCATTTTTTTTATTTGAATGGCATTATTGATGTATTTTGAACATTTTGATAGCATTGTCATGTTTGAATTGTGAATTTAGAAAAACAAAATGATGCCTGGAACTTGGGGTATCAATACATGATTTCGGAAGTCTTCTTTCACTTTGTCACCAGTGTACACACTGAGCAGAAAAAAATCTCTTATATGACACATGACCCCTACTTTTCTCATCATATTTTGATAGTGCATAGGTTGACAAACAGTAAAATGTAGGTTTCACTTCTTTTATTTGGGATTCTCTATGAATGACAAGCCTTCAAACTTTTATTATTTACTATAGAATAAAGAACAAAAATCAATGGTGGGGTTACACCTTAATTGACATATCCAAGTTAAAACAACATAGCTTTACCTTTTCCATTTACTTATAATCCTATTATTTTGTAATTAAATCCCATGGTCATCCAGAAACTGACGATCTGAAGATAGTATAGTGTTGTTGTTTTTTTTCGGTAGGTTTAAATTAGTTTGATATTCGTCTTTGATATTCGATATTCATCATGAATCTAACGCTAACACTTACCCTAATTCTAGCCCTAACTCTAACCCTAACCTCCAATTTGAAGAGTTTCTCCTTTAAATATCAAAAGATAGAAAAACGAAAATCAAACTTCTAACTGCTTGTTTTTTTAATTTTACATTTACAGCCACCAATAAAAGCCATAAAATTGCTAAAATAAAATCACGATCTCTTTTGAAATATGCCTTTATATGAACATCTTCCATCTTCCATTTGTCCTTCTGAATGTTTTAAATAAAACGCATTCACTATTTGGTCGCTTGAACTGGATAGTTGTGTCACCAATGTCTAGATTTCTGTAGATCAACATGCGCTTAGAACATGCATATGCATGTATATAACTTGCTTACGATTGCAATACATCTACAACTGTTTACGTTTATTACATGAATATCAAAAAAATAAATGGAGTATATTTATTGAGTTGAAATACTGTTACAACATGCCTCCACCACTTTGCTCTAACTTGCCTCCACCACAAATTATCTGTGACATTAGATTGAACAAAATATATATTATCTTGCAGATATGCAGATTTAATTTGTGTATACTAAAATTAAAGATAACTGTATTCAATATAATTGATACTAAACGCTTGTACAGCTAAAACGGTGAAAACACTATTGAAGAAACGAAAACTATTTTTTCTTAATAAATATCGTTAGCACTCTTCATCTGCCACCATTCCAATTTTGTTGATCGCTTATAATGATGGTGCCTATCTATTCTTCGTCAAATGGATTAAATAGGAATATTACTATATATCAGTTACTGTCCTTGTTTCTACTTACCCGTGTTTCACATTACGCGGTTTACCTTGCCTAAGCGTAACCTAAACATTTTTAAAATGAAACTGTACTACAACAATCGGATAGAAGGCTTCATGCGGACAAAAGTCGACGTTATTCTGATTTGTCTGCGGACAAAAGTCGTCATGCGGACAAAAGTCGCCGTTTTTCTATTTTTTCTGCTGATAAAAAGCTTTGCGGACAAAAAGCGTCAAGCGGACAAAAAGCGACTGCACAGACGTATAAACATCACGAATCTCCAAGTATTACCATATGGAACTAAATGTTTAAAACACGACTGACACATTATATAAACCAAAAGGTCTCATCTGTCATGCTGGGTTTGATAATGCATATCATGAAACAACATGCAGTAGCTGTATATGATGAAACTACACATAGTAGCTGTATATGGTGAAACAACACGTAATAGCTGTATATGGTGAAACTACACATAGTAGCTGTGTATGGTGAAACAAGACATAGTAGCTGTGTATGGTGAAACAAGACATAGTAGCTGTATATGGTGAAACAAGACATAGTAGCTGTATATGGTGAATCAACACATAGTAGCTGTATATGGTGAAACAAGACATAGTAGCTGTATATGGTGAAACAAGACATAGTAGCTGTATATGGTGAAACAAGACATAGTAGCTGTATATGGTGAATCAACACATAGTAGCTGTATATGGTGAAACAAGACATAGTAGCTGTATATGGTGAAACAACACATAGTAGCTGTATATGGTGAAACAAGACATAGTAGCTGTATATGGCGAAACAAGACATAGTAGCTGTATATGGCGAATCAACACATAGTAGCTGTATATGGTGAAACAACACACAGTAGCTGTATATGGTGAAGTAACATATAGTAGCTGTATATCGTGAATCAATACGTGTGGACAGCACATAGTATCAGTATACGGTGAAACAAAACATCGTAGCTGTATATGGTGAAACTACAGATAGTAGCTGTATATGGTGAAGCAACATATAGTAGCTGTATATGGTGAATCAATACGTGTGGAACAACACATAGTATCAGTATATGGTGAATCAACACATAGTAGCTGTATATGGTGAAACTACACATAGTAGCTGTATATGGTGAAACTACACATAGTAGCTGTATATGGTGAAGCAACATATAGTAGCTGTATATCGTGAATCAATACGTGTGGAACAAGACATAGTAGCTATATATGGTGAATCAACACACAGTAGCTGTATATGGTGAAGCAACATATAGTAGTTGTATGTCGTGAATCAATACGTGTGGAACAAGACATAGTAGCTATATATGGTGAATCAACACATAGTAGCTGTTTATGGTGAAACTACACATAGTAGCTGTATATGGTGAAGCAATATATAGTAGCTGTATATCGTGAATCAATACGTGTGGAACAACACATAGTATCAGTATATGGTGATCAACGCATAGTAGCTGTATATGATGAAACTACACATAGTAGCTGTAAATGGTGAAGCAAAACAAAGTAGCTGTATATGGTGAAACTACACATAGTAACTATATATAATGAAGCAACAAGTAGTATCTGTATATATTGAAACTACACGTAGTAGCTGTATAAGGTGAAGCGACACATTATAGCTGTATATGGTGAAGCAACACACAGAAGTTGTATATGGTGAAGTAACACGTAGTACCAGCATATAGTGAAGCAACATATAATTGCTGTATACGGTAAAGCAACACATGATAGCTGTATATCATGAAACAACACATAGTAGCTGTATATGGTGAAACAACACGTGTGAAACAACACATAGAAGCAGTTAATGGTGAAGTAACACAAAGTAGCTGTATCTGGTGAAACTAAATAAAGTAGCTGTTTATGGTGAAGCAACACGTAGAACCTGTATATGTTGAAACTACACGTAGAAGCTGTATTAGGTGAAGCGATACATAGAAGCTGTATATGGTGAAGCAACAGGTAGAAGCTGTATATGGTGAAACTACACGTAGTACCTGTATATGGTGAAGCAACACATAGTAATTGTATATGATGAAGCAACACGTAGTACCAGTATATGGTGAAACAACACATAATAGCTATATAAGGTGAAGCACCACATGGTACTTGTATAGAGTGAAATAACACATAGAAGCTATATATGGTGAAACATCACGTAGTAGCTGTATAAAGTGAAGAAACACATAGTAGCTATTTATGGTGAAGCAACACATTGTAGCTGTATATGGTGGAGCAACACATGGTAGCTGCATAAGGCGAAACAACACATCGTAGCTGTATATGATGAAACAACACATAGAAGCTGTATATGGTGAAACAACACATAGAAGCTGTATTTGGTGAAACAACACAAAGTAGCTGTATATGGTGAACAATACATAGAAGCTGTATATGGTGAAGCTACACGTAGTACCTGTATATGGTGAAGCAACAACTAGTAGCTGTATGCCGTGAAACAGTACATACTAGCTTTATATGGCGAAGCAGCACATAGTAGCTGTATATGGTGAAACAACACATGGAAGCTGTATATGGTGAAGCAGTACATAGTCACTGTATATGGTGGCTGTATATTGTATATGATGAAGCAACACATTGTAGCTGGTAATAGAGAAGCAATACGTAATAGCTGTTTATGATGAAGCAGTACATAGTAGCTGTATATGATGGTGAAGCAACACGTGTAGCTGCATATGGTAAAGTAGCACGTGGTTGCTGTATATCGTGAAGCAGCACGTGGTAGCTGTATATGGTGAAACAACACGTGGTAGCTGTATATAATGAAGCAGCACTAAGTAGCTGTATATCGTGAAGCAGCACGTAGTAGCTGTATATCGTAAAGCAACACACAGTAGCAGTTTATGGTGAAGCAGCACGTTGTAGCTGTATATGGTGAAGCAGCACGTTGTAGCTGTATATGGTGAAGCAGCACAAAGTAGCTGTATATGGTGAAGTAGCACATAGTAGCTGTATATGGTGAAGCAACACACAGACGCTGTATATCGTGAAGCAACACACAATAGCTGTATATCGTGAAACAGCACAAAGTAGCTGTATATCGTGAAACAACAGCACAAAGTAGCTGTATAAGGTGAAGCGACACATTATAGCTGTATATTGTGAAGCAACAGATAGTAGCTGCATATGGTGAAGCAACACATAATAGTTGTATATGGTGAAGTAACACGTAGTACCAGCATATAGTGAAGCAACATATAATTGCTGTATACGGTAAAGCAACACATGATAGCTGTATATCATGAAACAACACATAGTAGCTGTATATGGTGAAACAACACGTGTGAAACAACACATACAAGCAGTCAATGGTGAAGTAACACAAAGTAGCTGTATATGGTGAAACTACATATAGTAGCTGTTTATGGTGAGGTAACACGTAGAACCTGTATATGTTGAAACTACACGTAGAAGCTGTATTAGGTGAAGCGATGCATAGTAGCTGTATATGGTGAAGCAACAGGTAGAAGCTGTATATGGTGAAACTACACGAAGTACCTGTATATGGTGAAGCAACACATAGTAATTGTATATGATGAAGCAACACGTAGTACCAGTATATGGTGAAACAACACATAATAGCTATATAAGGTGAAGCACCACATGGTACTTGTATAGAGTGAAATAACACATAGAAGCTATATATGATTAACATCACGTAGTAGCTGTATAAAGTGAAGAAACACATAGTAGCTATTTATGGTGAAGCAACACATTGTAGCTGTATATGGTGGAGCAACACATGGTAGCTGCATAAGGCGAAACAACACATCGTAGCTGTATATGATGAAACAACACATAGAAGCTGTATATGGTGAAACAACACATAGAAGCTGTATATTGTGAAACAACACAAAGTAGCTGTATATGGTGAACAACACATAGAAGCTGTATATGGTGAAGCTACACGTAGTACCTGTATATGGTGAAGCAACACCTAGTAGCGGTATGTCGTGAAACAGCACATACTAGCTTTATATGGCGAGGCAGCACATAGTAGCTGTATATGGTGAAACAACACATGGTAGCTGTATATGGTGAAGCAACACATAGTAGCTCTATATCGTGAAGCAACACACAGTAGCTGTATATCGTGAAGCAACACACGGTAGCTGTATATCGTGAAACAGCACAAAGTAGCTGTATATGGTGAAACAACACATGGTAGCTGTATATGGTGAAGCAACACATAGTAGCTGTATATCGTGAAGCAACACACAGTAGCTGTATATCGTGAAGCAACACACAGTAGCTGTATATCGTGAAACAGCACAAAGTAGCTGTATATCGTGAAGCAACATTCAGTAGCTGTATACCGTGAAGCAAAACACAGTAGCTGTACATCGTGAAGCAACAAACAGTAGCTGTATATCGTGAAGCAGCACGTAGTAGCTGTATAAGGTGAAGCAGCACAAAGTAGCTGTACATGGTGAAGCAGCACACAGTAGCTGTATATCGTGAAGCAACACACAGTAGCTGTATATCGTGTAGCAACACACAGTAGCTGTATATCGTGAAGCAGGACGTAGTAGCTGTGTATGGTGAAGCAACACAAAGCAGCTTTATATGGTGAAGCAGCACACAGTAGCTGCATATCGTGAAGCAACACACAGTAGCTGTATATCGAGAAGCAGAACACAGTAGCTGTATATCGTGAAGCAGCACAAAGTAGCTGTATATCGTGAAGCAACACACAGTAGCTGTATATCGTGAAGCAGCACGTAGTAGCTGTATATGGTGAAGCAGCACAAAGTAGCTGTATATGGTGAAGCAGCACGTGTTTACTGTATTTTGTGGAACGACACGTGGAAGCTGTATATCGTGAAGCAGCACGTACTAGCTGTATATAGTGAAGCAGCACGTAGTAGCTGTATATGGCGAAGCAGCACACAGTAGCTGTATATGGTGAAGCAACAGGTTGTAGCTGTAAATGGTGAAGCAGCACATAGTAACTGTATATAGTGAACCAGCAACACCAGCAATAGTGAAAGCAACACGTGGAAGATGTATATGGTAAAGCAGCATGTGGTAGCCGTATATGGTTAAGCAGCGCGTGGTAGCCGTATATGGTAAAGCAGCGCATGGTAGCCGTATATGGTGAAACATCACCTAGTAGTTGTATATGGTGAAGCAGGACGTAGTAGCTGTATGTGGTGAAGCAACACATGGTAGCTGTAGGTGAATGTGAAGCAATACGTAGTACCTGTATATGGTGAAGCAACACATAGTAGCTGTATGTAGTGAAACAACACATAGTAGCTGTACGCGGTGAAGTAACACCTAATAGCTGTATATGGTGAAACATCATGTAGTAGCTGTATATGCTGAAGCAACACATAGTAGCTGTGTATGATGAAACAACACATAGTAGCTGTATATTGTGAAACAACACATAATAGCTGGATATGGTAAAGCAACACATGGGAGCCGTATATGGTGAAGCAACACATGGGAGCCGTATATAGTGAAACAACAAGTTGTAGCCGTATATGGTGAAGCAACACATAGTAGCTGTATGGTGAAACATCATGTAGTAGCTGAATATGGTAAAGCAACTCATAGTACCTGTATATAGTGAAACAACACATAGTTGATGTATATGGAGGTAAAGCAACAGGTAGTGGCTGTATATAGTGAATCAACACATAGTAGCTGTATATGACAGTGAAACAACACATAGTAGCTATATACGGCGAAACAACACATAGTAGCGGTATATGATGAAGCAACACATAGTAGCTGTATCTGATGAAACAACATATATAAGCTGTACATGATGAAACTACACATAGTAGCTTTATATTGTGAAACAACACATAGTAGCTGGATATGGTTAATCAAACACATGGGAGCCGTATATGGTGAAACAACACATGGAAGCCGTACATGGTGAAGCAACACATGGAAGCCGTATATGGTAAAACAACAAGTTGTAGCCTTATATGGTGAAGCAACACATAGTAGCTGTATATGGTGAAGCAACACATAGTATGTGTACATGTAGAAGCAAAGACACAGAACATGTGTATTGTAAAACAACACATAGTAGCTGTATATTGCGAAAGTATACATAGTAGCCGTATATGGTGAAACTATACGTAGTAGCCGTATATTATGAAATAACACGTAGTAGATGTATATGGTTAAGCAACACATAGTAGCCGTTTACGGTGAAACAACACATGCTAACCGTATATGGTGAAACAACACGTGATAGCCGCATATGGTGAATCAACAGGTGGTAGCAGTATATGGTGAAGCAACACATAGTAGCTAGATATGGTAAAGCAACACATGGTAGCCGTATATGGTGAAACAACACATGGAAGCCGTATATAGTGAAGCAACACATGGAAGCCGTATATGGTGAAACAACAGGTTGTAGCCGTATACGGTGAAGCAAAACGTAGTAGCTGTATTATGTTGAAGCAACACATAGTAGCTGTATATCGTGAAGCAACACATAGTAGCTGTACATGCAAAAGCAAACACATGATACCTGTGAATGGTAAAACAACATATAGTAGCTGTATATTGCGAAATTATACATAGTAGCCGTATATGGTGAAACTACACGTAGTAGCTGTATATTATGAAATAACACGTAGTAGCCGTATATGGTTAAGCAACACATAGTAGCCGTTTATGGTGAAACAACACATAGTAGCCGTATATGGCGATACAGCTACTACGTGTAGTTTTATCTGCTTCATCAGACGCTAACTCAAGTTTTTCAACTTTGTGTCGCAGACGCTCTACTTCATCACAAAGTTTAGAGTTTCCTTTCTCAAGAAAGGTAATCTTCTTGTTGATAGAAAGCGTAACACCATCGACGACTGATTTTACTAGCAATTCTATCTGATCTTTAAGAACATCTTGAACCATGTTGGAGATTCGTGTAAAGTCACTATTGGCAAGGTGAACATGTGTGGTAACATTTACATCATTGATATCAGAAATTTCTGAAATATCAGATTCACTAGCCTGTTTGGTTTTCTTTTCAGGATTGATGTCCATATCAGAAAAGGGTGACGATAGTTCCCTTTTGTTTGTTGAATATACATCAGATTTTAACGGTGTAGAATTCATCGTGGATAAGACGAAATGAATCGAACTATAGTCTGCTATATAAAACACTTCTATAATTAAAACTGTGAAGTTGAGAAACACGTGCTACTGCGGGTTTTCAAGTCTGGCAACAATGGGTGTCGGTGTGTAAACTATTTCTATTGTTCTATTGTTCAATTTAAAGTCAGATATAACTCACATTTCTAATGATATTATCCAAATATTCCATCACAATATTACTCAGCATCAATTCAAAAGCATCTTGAACAAATGTTTAGTTTATTTAACCCCTATAACACATATAAAATATTCATTTTCTGAACACACAGCTGCTCCGAAAGAAAATGCGTCCTACGCCATCTTGAACACGTGACAATCTCGCAACACTTAGTAGCAGTATATGGTGAAGCAACACTTAGTAGCCTTATATGGTAAAACAGCACGTAGTAGCTGTATATGGTGAAGCAACACTTAGTAGCAGTATATGGTGAAGCAGCACATAGTAGCTGTGTATAATGACACAACACATAGTAGCTGTATATGATAAAGCAAACGTAGTAGCCGTATATGGTGAAGCAGCACGTAGTAGCTGTATATGGTGAAGCAACACGTAGTAGCTGTATATGGTGAAGCAGCACATAGTAGCTGTATATGGTGAAACAACAGGTGGTAGTTGTATATGGTGAAGCAATACATAGTAGCTGTATATGGTGAAGCAACACGTAGTAGCCGTATATGGTTAAGCAGCACGTAGTATCCGTATATGGTGAAGCAACACGTAGTAGCTGTATATGGTGGAGCAACACGTAGTAGCTGTATATCGTGAAGATGCACCTAGTAGCTGTATATGGTGAAACAACACGTAGTAGCTGTATATGGTGAAGAAGCACATAGTAACTGGACATGGTGAAACAACAGGTAGTAGCTGTATATGTTGAAGCAACACGTGTGAAACAACACATAGTATAGTAGCTGTTTATCGTGAAGATGCACCTAGTAGCTGTATATGGTGAAATAACATGTAGCAGCTGTTTATGGTGAAGCAGCACATAGTAGCCGTATATGGTGAAGCTACACGAAGCAGCCATATATTGTGAAACAACACGTAGTAGCCGTAAATGGTGAAGCAACACATAGTAGCCGTATATGGTGAAACAACAAGTGGTAGCCGTATATTGCGAAGCAACACGTAGTAGCTGTATATGGTGAAGCAACGCGTGTGAAACAACACATAGTATAGAGGTGTATATGTTGAAACAACACATAGTAGCCGTATATGGTGAAACTACGCGTAGCAGCAGTAAATTGTGAAACAACAATTAGTAGCCGTATATGGTGAAACAACACAAGCGAAACAACACATAGTAGTTGTTTATGGTGAAACAACACATTGAAGGTGTATATGGTGAAGCAACACGTAGTAGCTGTATGAGGTGAAACAACACCTAGTAGCTGTATGTTTTGAAGCAACATCTAGTAGCTGTATATTGACAAACAATACGTAGTAGCTTTATATGGCGGAACAGCATGTAGTAGATGTATATGTTGAAAAAACAAATGGTAGCTGTATATGATGAAGCACCACCTAGTAGCTGTATATGGTGAAGCAATACGTAGTAGCTGTATATGTTGAAACAACAAATGGTAGATGTATATGATGAAGCAACACGTTGTAGCCGTATGTGGTGAAACAACACGTTGTAGCTGTATATGATGAAACAACACCTTGTAGCTGTATATGGTGAAACAACACGTAGTAGCTGTATATGGAGAAGCAAAATATAGAAGCTGTATAAACGATCATCACATAGTAGCTGTATATGCAAAAAAAACCACGTAGTAGCGGTTTAAGGCGGAACAACACATAGTAGTTGTATATGGCGAAACAAAACGTGTAAAACGACACATAGTAGTGTATATGGTGAAGCAACACATAGAAGCTGCATATGATGAAGCAACACGGAGTACCTGTATATGGTGAATTTTCACAAAGTAGCCGTATGTGGTGAAACAACACATAGTAGCTGTATACGATGAAGCAACAGCTAGTAGCTGTATATGGTGAAACAACATATAGTAGCTGTATATGGCGATACAACATGTATAAGTTGTATGTGGTAAAGTAACACATAGTACTTGTATATTGTGAAGCAACACAAAGTAGCTGCATATTGTGAACCAACACACAGTAGCTGTATATGGTGAAACAACACATAGTAGCTGTATACGCCGAAACAATATTTTGTATCTGTACACGGCGAAACAAAACATAATAGTTGTGTATGGTGAAGCAACACATAGTAGCTGTATATCGTGAAACAACACATAGAAGTTGTATATTGCGAAATTACACATAGTAGCTGTATATAGTGAAACAACATATAGTAGCCTGATGTGGTAAAGCAACACATGGTAGCTGTATATGGTGAAACAACATGTGGTAGCCGTATATAGTGAAGCAACATTTTGTAGCTGTATATCGCGAAGCATCACATAGTAGCTGTATATGGTGAAACAACACCTAGTAGCTGTATATGGTGAAGAAACACTTAGTAGTTGTATATGGTGAAACAACAGGTGGTAGCTGTATATGGCGGAGCAACACATTGTAGCTGTATATGGTGAAGCATCAAATAGAAGCTGTATATGGTGAAACAACACCTAGTAGCTGTATATGGTGAAGCAACACGTAGTAGCTGTATATGGTGAAACAACACTTAGTAGCTGTATATGGTGAAGCAACACGTAGTAGCTGTATACGTTGAAGCAACACGTTATAGCTGTATAAGGTGAAGCAACACATAGAAACTGTATATGGTGAAGCAGCACGTAGTAGCTGTATGTGGTAAAACAGCACATAGTAGCTGTATGTGATGAAGCAACACCTAGTAGCTGTATATGGTGAAAGAACACGTAGTACCAGACTATTGTGAAGCAACATATAGTAGCTGTATATAGTGAAGCAATACATGGTAGCTGTATATGTTGAAACAACACGTTGTAGCTGTATATGGTGAATAAACACGTAGTAGCTGAATATGGCAAAGCAACACATGGTAACTGCATATGGCGAAACAACACGTAGTAGCTGAATATGGTGAAACAACACATAGTAGCTGTATATGGTGAAACATTACGTAGTAGCTGTATATGGTGAAACAACACGTAGCTGTATATGCTGAAACAACACGTAGTAGCTGTATATGGTGAAACAACACGTAGTACCCGTATATATTGAAACAACACATAGTAGCCGTATATGGTGAAGAAACACACGGTAGCTGTTTATGGTGAAACAACACATGGCAGCCGTATATGGTTAAACAACATGTGGTTGCCGTATATGGTGAAGCAACACATAGTAGCTGTATATGATGAAGCAACACATAGTAGATGTATATGGTGAAGTAGCAAATAGTAGCTGTATATGCCGGGTGAAGAAGCACATAGTAGCTGTATACGGTGAAACAACACATAGTACGTGTATATGGTTAAGCAGCACCGAATAGCTTTATATTGTGAAACAACACATAGAAGCTGTTTATTGCGAAGCAGCACATAGTAGCTGTATATGGTGAAACAGCACGTAGTAGCTATATGTGGTGAATCAACACATGGTAGGTGTATATGGTGAAGCAACACGTAGTAGCTGTCTATAGCGAAGCAACACATAGTAGCTGTATATGGTGAAACACACGTGTGAAACAACACATAGTAGCTGTATATGTTGAAACAACACATAGTAGCTGTATATGGTGAAGCAACACATAGTAGCTGTATATCGTGAAGCAACACGTAGTAGCTGTATATCGGGAAGATGCACGTAGTAGCTGTATATGGTGAAGCAGCTCATGGTAGCTGTATAATATGCTGAAACAACACATAGTAGCTGTATATGATGAAGCAGCACATTGTAGCTGTATATGATGAAACAACACATAGTATCTATATATGTTGGAGCAATATATAGTAGCTGTATATGGTACAGCAACTCGTAGTAGCTATATATAGTGAAGCAACACATAGTAGCTGTATGTTGTGAAACAATACATAGTAGCTGTATGTGATGAATCAACACCTAGTACCTGTAAATGGTGAAGCAACACCTAATAGTTTTATATGGTGAAGAAACACGTAGTACCAGTTTATAGTGAAGCAACTCTAGGTAGCTGTCTATAGCGGAGCAACACATAGTAGCTGTATATGGTGAAACAACCCGTGTGAAACAACACAAAGTAGCTGTATATTATGAAGCAACACATAGAAGCTGTATATAGTGAAGCAACAAGTAATAGCTGTATGTGGTGAACCAACACCTAGTAGCTGTATGTTTTGAAGCAACATCTGGTAGCTGTATATTGCGAAATAACACGTAGGAACTGTATATGGCGGAGCAACACCTAGTAGCTGTATATGGTGAAGCATCACATAGTACCTGTATATGGTGAAACAACACGTAGTAGCTGTATGTGGTGGAGCATCACATGGTAGCTGTATATGGTGAAGCATCACATAGTACCTGTATATGGTGAAACAACACGTAGTAGCTGTATATAGTGAAACAACAGGTGGTAGCCGTATATGGCGAAAGAACATGTAGAAGCTGTATATGACGAAGCATCACATAGTAGCTGTATATGGTGAAACAACACGTAGTAGCTGTAGATGGCAGAACAACACATAGTAGCTGTATATTATGAAGCATCACATAATACCTGTATATGGTGAAATAACACGTAGTAATTGTATGTGGTGGAGCAATACATAGTAGCTGTACATGGTGAAACAAGATGTAGTTGACATATATGGTGAAACAACACGTAGTAGCTGTATGTGGTTAAGCAACACATAGTAGTTGTATATGTTGAAGCAACACATGTTAGCTGTATATTGTGAAACAACACGTAGTAGCTGTATACAGTGAAACAACACATAATAACTGTATACGGTGAAGAAACTCATAGTAACTGTATATGGTGAAGCAACACATAATACAGCATTATATGGTGAAACAACACATGGTAGCTGTATGTTGTGAATTTACACATAGTAGTCATATATGGTGAAACTACACGTAGTAGCCGTATATGGTGAAGCAACACATGGTAGCCGTTTATGGTGAAACAACACATGGTATCCGTATATGGTGAAACAACACGTGGTTGTCGTATATGGCAAAACAACAGGTGGTAGCCGCATATGTTGAAGCAACACGTAGTAGCTGTATATGGTGAAGCAACACGTAGTAGCTGTATATGGGGAAGTAGCACGTAGTAGCTGTACATGGTGAAGCAACACGTAGTAGTCGTCCATGGTGGATCAACACGTAGTAGCTGTATATGGTGAAACAACACGTAGTAGCTGTATATGGTGAAACAACACTTAGTAGCTGTATATGGTGAAACAACACGTAGTAGCTGTATATGGTGAAACAGCACGTAGTAGCTGTATATGGTGAAACAATAAGTAGTAGCTGTATATGTTGAAGCAACACATAGTTGATATATTTGGTGAAGCAACACGTAGTAGCTGTATATGGTGAAACAACACAAAGTAGTTGTATATGGCGAAGCAGCACGTAGTAGCTGTATATGGTGAAACAACACGTAGTAGTTGTATATGTTGAAGCAACACGTAGTAGCTGTATATGGTGAAGCAACACGTAGTAGCTGTATATGGTGAAGCAACACTTAGTAGTTGTATATCGTGAAACAACATATAGTAGTTGTATATGGTGAAACAACACGTGTGAAACAACACATAGTAGTAGTATATGGTGGAGCAACACATAGCAGCTGTAGATGTTGAAGCAACACATGGTAGCTGTTACTTTATATGATGAAACAAAACATGGAAGCTGAATATGGTGGAGCAACACATAGTAGGTATATATGGTGAAACAACACGTAGAAGCTGTATATGGTGAAGCAACACCTAGAAGTTGTATATGGTGAGGCAACACATATAAGCTGTATATGGTGAAGCAACACGTAGTAGCTGTTAATGGTGAAGCAACACCTAGAAGTTGTATATGGTGAGGCAGCACATATAAGCTGTATATGGTGAAGCAACCCACAGTAGCTGTATATGGTCAAACAACACGTAGTAGCTGTATATGATGAAGCAACACGTAGTAGCTGTATATGGTGAAGCAAAACATAGTAGCTGCATATGGTGAAACAACAAATGGTAGCTTTTTATGGTGATACAACACATGATACCTCTTTATGATGAAACAGCACAGTAGCTGTAAGCAATGCATAGCAGCTGTATATGTTGTAACAACACATAGTAGCTGTATATGGTGAAAGAAAACACATAAGCTGTAGATGGTTAAGCAACACACAGTAGCTGTATATGGTGAAACTTCACAAAAAAGCTGTAGATGGCGAAGCAACACATGGTAGCTATATATTGTGAAGCAACACATGGTAGCAGTATATGGTGAAGCAAGACATAGTACATAATACCTGTATATGGTGAAACTACACTTAGTAGCTATATGTTTCAAATTACACCTAGTAGCTGTATATTGTGAAACTACACATAGTAGCTGTATATTGTGAAACAACACATAGAAGCTGTATACGGTGAACCAAACAAAGTAGCTGTATATTGTGAAACTGCACATATTATCTGTATATTGTGAAACAACACATAGTAGCTGTATATGGTGAAGCAACACATAGTAGCTGTATAATATGAAGCAACACGTACTAGCTGTACATGATGAAGAAACACGTAGTAGCTGTATAAGGTGAAACAACACATGTAAATAACACATAGTAGCTGTATATGGTGAAGCAACATATAGTAGTTGTATATGGTGAAACAACACGTAGTAGCTGTATATGGTGAAGCACCACATAGTATCTGTACATGGTGAAGCAAACACATAGTAGCTGTGTATGGTGGAACTACACATAGAAGCTGTATATGGTGAAACAACACAAAGTAGCTGTATATTGCGCAATAACACATAGTAGCTGTATATTGTGAAACAACATATAGTAACGGTATATGGTGAAACAACACATAGTTGCTGTATAATATGAAGCAACATGTAGTAGCTGTATATGGTGGTGAAGCAACAGGTAGAAACTGTATATAATGAATCAACACATAGTAACTGTACATGGTGAAGCAACACGTACTATCTGTATATGGTGAAACAACATATAGTAGCTGTATATGGTGAAACAGCATATAGTAGCTGTATATGGTGAAACAACACATAGTTGCTGTATCTGACGAAACAACATTTTGTAGCTTTATACATCGAAAGAACACATATTAGCTCTATACGGTGAAGCAATACATAGTAGCCGTATATAGTTAAGCAATACGTAGCAGATGTATATGGTGAATCAACACATAGTAACTATATATGGTGAAGCAACACATAGTAGCTGTTTGTGGTGAATCAACATATAGTAGCTGTATATGGTGAAACAGCATATAGTAGCTGTATATGGTGAAACAACACATAGTTGCTGTATATGACGAAACAACAAGTTGTAGCTGTAAATGACAAAACAACACAAAGTAGCTCTATAAGGTGAAGCATCGCATAGTAGCCGTATATGATGAAGCAACACATAGTAGGTATTTATTATGAAACTACACATATTAGCTGTATATGGTGAAGTAACACATAGTAACTGCATATGGTAAAGCAACAGGTAGTAGCTGTATATGGTGAAGGAACACATAGTAACTGTATATGGTAAAGCAACAGGTAGTAGTTGTATATGGTGAAACAACACATAGTAGCTGTATATGGTGAAGCAACACGTAGAACCTGTATATGGTGAAACAACGCGTAGTAGCTGTATATGGTGAAACAACACATAGTAGCTGTATATGGTGAAACTACACATAGTAGCTGTATACATAGTACCTGTATATGGTGAACAATGCATAGTAGCTGTACATGGTGAAACAACGTGTAGTAGCTGTATAAGGTGAAACTACACATAGTAGCTGTTGTATATGGTGAAGCAACACATGGAAGCTGTATACGGTGAAGCAACACGTAGTAACATGTAGTAGCTGTATATGGTGAAACAACACGTAGTAGTTGTTTATGGTGAATCAATGCGTAGTAGCTGTATATGGTGAAACAACTCATGGTAGATGCATATGGTTAAACAATGCATAGTAGCTGTGTATTGTGAAACTACACATAGTAGCTGTATATGGTGAAACAACGCGTAATAGCTGTATATGATGAAGCAATACCTAGTACCTTTATATGGCGAAACAACACGTGATAGCTGTATATGGCGAAGCAACACCTAGAAGTTGTATATGGTGAGGCAGCACATATAAGCTGTATATGATGAAGCAACACGAAGTAGCTGTATATGGTGAAGCAACACATGGTAACTGTATATGGTGTAACAACACATAATAGATATAACTATGTATGGTAAAACAAAACATGGAAGCTGTGCATGATGAAGCAAAACATGGTATCTTTATATGGTGAAGCAGCACATAGTAGCCTCATAGCTGTTTGTGTTGAAAGAAGACATGGTACATGTATATGGTGAAGCAAACATAGTAGCTGCATATGGTGAAACAACAAATGGTAGCTTTATATGGTGATACAACACATGGTACCTCTTTATGATGAAACAGCACAGTAGCTGTAAGCAATGCATAGTAGCTGTATATGTTGTAACAACACATAGTAGCTGTAGATGGTGAAACTTCACACTAAAGCTGTATATGGCGAAGCTACACATGGTAGCTATATATTGTGAAGCAACACATGGTAGCTGTATATTGTGAAGCAAGACATAGTACATAGTAGCTGTATATGGTGAAACTACACTTAGTAGCTATTTTGTTGCAAATTACACCTAGTAGCTGTATATGGTGAAACTACACATAGTAGCTGTATACGGAGAAAAAGCACTTTGTAGCTATCTACGGCGAAACAAAACATAGAAGCTGTATACGGTGAACCAAACAAAGTAGCTGTATATTGTGAAACTGCACATCATATTATCTGTATATTGTGAAACAACACATAGTAGCTGTATATGGTGAAGCAACACATAGTAGCTGTATAATATGAAGCAACACGTACTAGCTGTACATGATGAAGAAACACGTAGTAGCTGTATAAGGTGAAACAACACGTGCAAATAACATATAGTAGCTGTATATGGTAAAGCAACATATAGTAGTTGTATATGGTAAAACAACACGTAGTAGCTGTATATGGTGAAGCAACACATAGTATCTGTACATGGTGAAGCAAACACATAGTAGCTGTGTATGTTGGAACTGCACATAGAAGTTGTATATGGTGAAAAAACACAAAGTAGCTGTATATTGCGCAATTACACATAGTAGCTGTATATTGTGAAACAACATATAGTAACTGTATATGGTAAATAACACATAGTTGCTGTATAATATGAAGCAACATGTAGTAGCTGTATATGGTGGTGAAGCAACAGGTATAAGCTGTATATAATGAATCAACACATAGTAACTCTACATGGTGAAGCAACACGTACTATCTGTATATGGTGAAACAACATATATTAGCTGTATATGGTGAAACAGTATATAGTAGCTGTATATGGTGAAACAACACATAGTTGCTGTATATGACGAAACAAAATTGTGTAGCTTTATACATCGAAAGAACACATATTAGCTCTATACGGTGAAGCAACACATAGTAGCCGTATATGGTTAAGCAATACGTAGCAGATGTATATGGTGAAACAACACGTAGTAACTGTATATGGTGAAGCAACACGTAGTAGCTGTATGTGGTGAATCAACATATAGTAGCTGTATATGGTGAAACAGCATATAGTAGCTGTATATGGTGAAACAACACGTAGTTGCTGTATATGACGAAACAACATTTTGTAGCTGTATATGACAAAACAACACATAGTAGCTCTATAAGGTAAAGCATCGCATAGTAGCCGTATATGATGAAGCAACACATAGTAGATGTTTATTATGAAACTACACATATTAGCTGTATATGGTGAAACAACACATAGTAACTGTATATTGTGAAATAACACATAGTAGCTGTATATGGTGAAGTAACACATAGTAGCTGTATATGGTAAAGCAACAGGTAGTAGCTGTATATGGTGAAGGAACACATAGTAGCTGTATATGGTAAAGCAACAGGTAGTAGTTGTATATGGTGAAACAACACATAGTAGCTGTATATAGTGAAGCAACACGTAGAACCTGTATATGGTGAAACAACGCGTAGTAGCTGTGTATGGTGAAACAACACATAGTGGCTGTATATGGTGAAACTACACGTAGTAGCTGTATATGGTGAAGCAACACATAGTACCTGTATATGGTGAAACAATGCATAGTAGCTGTACATGGTGAAACAACGCGTAGTAGCTGTATAAGGTGAAACTACACATAGTAGCTGCTGTATATGGTGAAGCAACACATGGAAGCTGTATACGGTGAAGCAACACGTAGTAGCCGTATATGGTGAAACAATACGTAGTAACATGTAGTAGCTGTATATGGTGAAACAACACATAGTAGCTGCTTATGGTGAAACAATGCGTTGTAGCTGTATATGGTGAAACAACACATGGTAGCTGCATATGGTTAAACAACGCATAGTAGCTGTGTATTGTGAAACTACACATAGTAGCTGTATATGGTGAAACAACGCGTAATAGCTGTATATGATGAAGCATCACCTAGTAGCTGTATATGGTGAAACAACACGTAGTAGCTGTATATGGTGAAACAACGCATGGTAGCTGCATATGGTTAAACAACGCGTAGTAGCTGTGTATGATGAAACTACACATAGTAGCTGTATATGGTGAAACAACACGTAGTAGCTGTATATGGTGAAACAACGCGTTACAGCAGTATATGGCGAAACAACACATAGTAATTGTATATGATGAAGCAACACTTAGTAGCTGTATGTGGTGAAACAACACGTAGTAGCTGTATATGGTGAAACAACACATGGTAGCTGTATATGGTGAAACTACACATAGTAGCTCTATATGGTGAAGCAACACATGGTAGCTGTATATGGTGAAACAACGCGTAGTAGCTGTATATGGTGAAACAACACGTAGTAGCTGTATATGGTGAAACAACACATGGTAGCTGTATATGGTGAAACTACACATAGTAACTGTATATGGTGAAGAAACACATGGTAGCTGTATTTGGTGAAACAACGCGTAGTAGCTGTATATGGTGAAGCAACGCCTTGTAGCTGTATATGGTGAAACAACACATGGTAGCTGTATATGGTGAAGTAACACATGGTAGTTGTTTATGGTGAAGCAACACATAGTAGCTGTATATTGTGAAACAACACTTAGTAGCTGTATATGGTGAAACTACATATAGTAGCTGTTTATAGTGAAGCAACTGGTAGTAGCTGTATATGGTGAAACAACACGTAGTTGCTGTATATGGTGAAACAACGCGTAGTAGCTGTATATGGTGAAACTACACATAATAGCTGTATATGGTTAAACAACATATAGTAGTTGTATACGATGAAGCAACACCTAGTAGCTGTATATGATGAAACAACACGTAGTAGCTGTATATGGTGAAGCAACTTCTGGTAGCTTTATATGGTTAAACTGCACGTGGGAAACAACACATAGTAGCTGTATATGGTGAATCAACACATAGTAGCTGTATATGGTGAACCAACATAGAGTATAAAGATTTATATTGTGAAACGCGCCTAGGTTAGACTAAAACAGGTTTCCCGCTCAGAAATGTAACATATTTTGTGTCGTATTAAATGAGTCACGTGATTTCATTTCTATTCCAATTTAAATCGGCGATGCACAGGGGTGAATCCAGGATTTTAGTTTAGAGGCGTGCAACACAAAATATGAACAGGTACACAAGTTTTTCAGTAAAATTATAGTGAATTTTAATAAGATATAGGAGTTGATACGGGTTATGGTTAAAGTTTTTAAAAGTTTTTAAAAGTAGATCCGCCATATATTGATACAAGCTTACACGTAGTAAAAATTGGGGCACTCCCGGGGTTGGGAGGGGATGGGTGTCCCTGTTCTCTGGATCTCTTAAAGTAATGCCTATTGTTCCCCAAATCTACAAAAGTATTTGCCAAAGTTCCCCAAAAGTATTTTGTCCATGTTCCCCAGATCTCTTAAAGTATTTTCATTGTTCACTAGATCTCCAAAAGTTTTAAACATAGTTCCCTGAAAGTACGAAATAGTGTTTCCTTAAGTAAAAGTCTACGATAATCTTCTCTATTATTATTTACACATCATCATAATAAGTAAAATCCACGTACTGTCTTCTTTTCCTTGTTTAAAATGGCTTGAACTTTCAGAGAAAATGTGTTTTTTAAGTTTCCTTTTAAATGTGCTTGTAAGCGCTTTGGCAGGGAGCATTTGTGGTTCAATCACGCTGGTTCAAGAACTTCAAGATATTGTGGTTATACAAATGCTGTGCGAGTTTGGATAAGATTCTTTGAAAAATGTGGGGTATGCTATAGCTTCTACAAGAAAAAGGTTAACGGATGGACAACGGACAATTTACCACGATATAAGCCCTGCTGGCCTTTGGCAAGTAGAGCGAAAGAAGATATCGATGGAAGGACAAAAGAGACAAAAAAATATTGAAAAGCTGAACGGTTAATTTACAAAATTCAATAAATACACATAAATAATTTACTTTATTGTGTAAACACGATCTGATAAAAAAAATAGATGTCGGGTGGGATTGAACACCAGTCATTACGATCCGAAATCGACGATATTAATCACTGCATTATTCTGCCTGTAAGCATCAGTACTGTAAATATATATTTGTTGTGAATTACCATCCAAAATTTATTTCTGGTACATATGCCTACGATTATGGGATGAAGTTGTGCAGGGGCTCAGCCTAACACGTTGTAAGAAACCTCCAAAGCTGTCAAAAGCGGTTTCAAGCAGTCGACACTTCATTTCAAAAGTAAATTATGACCAAGTATAAAAAAAAATCAGTGACTTATTACAAAGACTGGAAGGCTATTAGCAATATAATGTCCACGGCACTTTTAGTATTTCTATAATAACTCTTCGAATCTTTGTTGCCAAAGTAAAGCTGATAAAAATTATGACCAATTCCAATGATCAATTATTTAATATTTTCTTCTGAATTTAAATTATTACGGATTGAAATCGAAATATGTTGAAATTTCATGAAAAAAAAAAATCAAGCAAAAACGGTTATCTTGATTAAAACAAATACCATGTACGTTTATACAAAACACAATAAAAATAGAAATATTAGGTAGAAAAAACAAGCAGTAAGTTTTCCATCGGTGACGAAAGTTTCATATTGATATTTATTGAAGTCGTTTTTCTTATGTCTTATTTCAAAAATGGGCTAAAAAGAGAAAATGATCACACAAAAAAACTTTAAGCGTAAAATTCTTCATTTCATTAAATTTAAAAAAGAAATAATTAATCTCCCAAATCAAGCCCTGTCTTTTGATACCATAATCACAAAAGTATGTTGTTTGATTCTGGAGAATGTGTGTTTCCATGATTTAGAAAAATCCACGTGGTCTAGAGGTAAAGCATCGAACCCGTGATCGGAGTGTCGTGGGTATTTCGATCCTTCGCCACGACTATGTATTGTGTGTTGAGCAAGACACTTTTTCCACATGTACTTAGTACTGGTTATACCTAGGAAGACTTCGGACGAGATTTGTCTAAGTCGTATGAACTTGTTTGACAATAGAAGTAAAATAAATAAGTTTAAACTAAACTAGAAAAAGCCAAAATATG
The DNA here is from genome assembly GCA_029582155.1 of Panopea generosa. Lineage (NCBI taxonomy): Eukaryota > Metazoa > Mollusca > Bivalvia > Adapedonta > Hiatellidae > Panopea > Panopea generosa. The sequence continues at coordinate 18,111,090 of CM055901.1, read as the reverse complement.
CCACCTGAAATTGAGACAAGTGCCTCCAGTTGCCTATCTCTGTTTATATGTCTGATAAAATTGATCAAATAAGGTACTTTTTTTTCGATTAAGGACAATATCCCTAGAGCTCTAAAATTAGGTCTTTGATCCCTGGATCTCTGAAAGTAATGTCCAATGTTCCCCAGATCTCTGAAAATAAATGGCCATGTTCTCCAGATCTCCAAAACCCCGAGAGGGCCTCAAAATTGTTTCATCTTAGAAAGTGTCTAATTTTAGAAATGGGATTTCGTTTCAAGGTTACCACTTCAATTTAAATATCGATTTATTCACGTTTTGGTGGATTTGACATACCGAGCTAGATCTATTCGAATTTTATTTATTTATTTATTTATAATATTGGGATTCCTTTTATCCATTTTAATAATCATTTTATTTTTTAAAGACATTTATAGCATTTTTTCCTTATATAGTTCCTTTAAAATTATAATTAATTTGCTTTTGGAGGTCAGGTAAATACTGTCAACTGTGATTTCACCAAGGACTTAATTATAGAAGAATTTGTCACGTTCGCCGTACAAGTTTGCCATTCGCAGTACAATCGCAACATCACGTTTTGAGAAAGAGAGGACAAACCAAGGGAGGTAACCTTGACCTTCGAAGAAAAAGAAAAATAGCACAAAACTATGGCAGCACGGGTTGTTGGTGCTACTGTTCGAACGGTGGCGAGGAAAAAGTCACTCATCCCTTCGAAAGCTGCCTTAACGTTGGTAAATATCGTATTGTAATTTCTTGTTTTTTTCGATCACTTAAAAAGCATTTAAAAGTTGTTGTAGATATTGCGTAACGCAAGTAGAAAATTGGGTGGGGTAATATTTTATTTTAGAAAGCTGTTTTAGTAGAGGCAACATCTGCTGCAAGTATTTTTTACATATATACCAATAATAAATATATATGTGTTTACTCAGCTTGGTTGAAAATATGTTACACTTTTACACGATATCTTCACCGATAGATCAACTTGGAGCGGATTCAGTTACGTGAATAGATACTTCAATATATATACAGTGTTCGACATTAATTTTTTTCCCCACTAGACCACCTGGCTATTAACTCAGTAAAGCTACTAGACCTGACCAAACTTCCACTAGCCCAGACCAATATCATAACTATGACTCTGGACATAATACTGAAAGTTGGTAACAATCAGAGCTTTCGCATAAGTTTTCTTTTTTTCAGTTCTGCCTTTTGTATTTTTGTCATTGTTATCATCCCGATATTTTCCCCCAGTGAAGCTTAAATTGAATAGAGACATGTCGAAAGGTGTTGTTCGTCGTTAATATCAATTAATCATAAATTGGTCTTCTTATGTCGTAAAATATAGAAGGGAAATAACTGAAGCTACCGTACCGTACCCGGAAGAGTTATGCCTGTTTATATATTGTGTCATTAGAACAGGGCTGCGTTCAGCACCGTTAAACAGCGAACATGTTTAAAGCTTGGTTCCCTAAAATTGTTGCGTACTGTAAGTTAATTTGAGGTTGAGCCAGTGTCAAGGAAAATATGTTAGCTAACGTTATCAAATGTTTAACCAAACTGAACGCAGCCATGGTTAGAGTTATGCTGCTTAGTTTGGGCCGCTTGGTAATTCTACATTATGTGTTTTCGTGTTCACCGTAATGCTACAAATTATCGATAATCAATGATATTACATGCTCTCGGCAGGTGCATTTTAATTGATTCAATGTTAAACGTTATCAGCTCAGGTTTTGGTGCTTTTTAACTGATTTCTTAATTTTAATTTAACACGACCAGTCGGGCTACCTACGCTCCAGTAGAACACGACCGGACCAAGTATTTACTAGACTTTGTCGGTCGGACGTGGGTTTATGTCGAACCCTGATATATACAGTATACCTAATACCGCGATATACCTATTACTGCAAATGCCCGTATAAAACAATCTGGGAAGGCATACTTTAAGATCCAACTTCTGTTAGCGTCGGCATTTGTTTGTATTTCGTGTAACCGTGTTGGAAGGTATTCGGTAATAACAATTCCATGGTTCTTGTTATAATTGCAGATTTATTACAGTATACTCAGGGTCAGTTGTTGTTGTATGGTGTTTAGCATCGCTTTCAACAATTTTTCAGTCATCGCAACGGTGTCTCCTGGAGACAGTATTCTAAACGCTGTCGCACTGGAGGATCATGCCGCAGACACATGGTATGATACTCCACCCAGTCACATTATACTGACATCGGGCCGAACAGACCTAGAACTCTCCTCTAAATGATGAGCGTCAAGTGAGGAAGCTTCTAGTACCATTTTTTAAAGTCTTTGGTATGATTGGTTCGGGATTGAACCCACTACCTTCCGTATGCGAGGCGGACGCTCTACCACTAGACCACGTCGCGGTCTACTCAGGGTCAAAGAGCCTGTAATACATAACATAATTTTAAGATACACATTAAAACAAAAAGAACATTAACACAATTCTTCACTATACAAATTACAGTATTTCATTATTAAAGCAGCTCTTCAAAATAAATAAAAACAATATCACAGATCTTACCAGGATATTCTGATCAAATAAATAAAACTTTGCAGTTTTATTATTTCTGCCTGGAGTGAGCCTAAATATACTATTAATATATTTAGTGTCTTTGTCGATGTCTAGAGGAAGAATACTGTAGATTGTTAGTTTGGGGATAAGGGTATGCATGCAGTGCTGGGTGCCTAACTTGCATCACTCACTTGTCAATCAATGTCACTCCCAAACTAATTACTAACTCACATCGCTCACTTGCCAATCTGTCATTCCCAAGCTAACTCAGTTCACAATAAATACAAACAAAACAACATGTACAATAAACAAGTTTGGGTTTACTATTCATGTATAGATAATTTTAGGTTAAGACAGAGTTGTCTCCCTTGAACCATAAAATGCTGGAACTATAAAAAAATGAATTAGTAACACTGGGTGAAATTCGTATCAGCAACTGTTTATTACTCAGCATACTTGATTAACCATATTACTGTTTATTATTGACGCCATTCTTTACATGGTTGAATAAAATTTAGATTCGCGGTATTAGGTATGACCAGTATATATTATGCAGTTTTAAATTTATTTATAACACCTATGCGAGACCCATTATTGAATACTGTGTTCAGTGTTGGAGTATTATGTGAAAGATATTGAGACTTTAGAAAGGGTCCAAAGGTAGGCCACTCGTCTCGTACTTGAGCACAAAACACTTTCATACTACGAACGCCTTCATTGAAGCACAAAATTTATATTCACTAAGCCAGCGGAGGCAAAGGGGTGATCTTATTGAAACTTAGAAACTGATGATCAACAAATACAACATAGATCATGAAGTATTTTTTTTGTACTCTCTGATATTAGTCGCAGACGTGGACAAGAAATGAAGTTGTTCAAACCAACTCTCCTGTTCTGTTTGGTTAAACGTGTTTACTGTGTTTATAGACTCTTACATTTCTCAATCAAATGAACAGTACACAGAAATCAGACTACATCTATTCTCCGACATGTGATCTCTCCCACATTGCGCAGGAGTCTCCCGGAATGAAAGAGAAAATCTGAGACTCTCTGACAGGAGTCAAATCTCCCACAATCAGAATATTCTGTGTATTATATTTTCACACCACTGCAATTTGTTGTAAAAACAAAATAATTGACACTGCGAATGTCAATCATTGCCCTAAACATGACCAAGTTACACAAGGTTGGCCTTGTTGTAAGCCAATAAGATTGCAGATGATAGAAACTTTCAACGTGAGTTCACACTAGAGGTGTTACGATCAAAGTCGACACAGCATGACTCTAATTGGCATATATCACAAAGTCTTATCGGTTTTCATATAGTTTACCGCTGAAACAATGGTAAAGAAAATCGATATATAAAACTGTATACCTAAGACGATCTTTAACACTTGCAAAACATTTAGAAAATTGTGACTTGAAATTCGAAGCACAGTTGTGCCACAAGACCAAAAATAAAAAAATCTGAAAAACTGTGAAAAAGAAATGACACAAAATCATTTCTGAAATTGTAACTGTAATTATTCTTTCTACATTTCAAGGCATATTAATTGTCAAATCATTTGCAATCTAGGCATTGAACGTTTATAATAAGTTACAACATGAGGAAATTCTTGTTGAATCTCCAAGGAATCGCAAAGCGTTTGCGATTTTCTTGTTTAAGGTATCACGACTTTCTAATCTCAGTTTAAACATCAGACTATTTTTCGGTATTTGCCTTGTGTTTTTTATTGGACGGGAAAATCTCAGGATCAAAGTGGATATTTTCTATACAGCAAATATCTACATAAGCACTTGATATAAAGTTTTAAAAAAGTTTCATGGTTGAATTTTTACAAACAAAATAAATGAGTATGCTACTTACACCACTTTCATATTCATTCAGAAAACTTATTTGTGGTATTAGAGTATTTGTTGCAATGAATAAAATTAGGATTCAGACTCATTTTCAAATTTTATAGTGCGAAAAAAAAATCTCCCTCATTTCAAAACCCAATCTCACTCATTGTTTTCCAAAAAGGTTCACATGTATGTATTCTATCCTATTTCTCCAAGTCACCTGATTAAACACAAGCAAAACCTCTCTAAAATGTGTTTGCTTCAAATGTTTACAGAGAACATGTTGTTAAGTTGATTTGTGTTATCAAACCTTAGCAAACACCCTTTACCTTTTAATTGAACTGAATGCAGCCAAGATTTTTATTTTTGTAAATGGCCACCTCCATTTTAAATATAAATAAAATTAACAAAATACACATCATTAGAGATTTTGAAATGTATTTACCTTGAAGTTAAATCTTACTTTTTTCTTTTTGAAAACGAAATAGTTGCTGGTCAAAAGAAACAAATTGTGCGGCAAAGTGGTCTAAAGTGCTGTTTCAAAATCACTTATCACTGCTGAGGTTGTGGGTTTGAGTCCAGCTCGTTCAGTGACATATCCACTTTGAATAATGCAGAAGGACTTCAGAATGAATCTGAGTAAAACGTCAATACCCAAATAAATTGGCAAACTTTGTCACATGTAGTTTTTAGACTGATCTGGGCCCACACCCGCATACTTACCTTTTGGAAGCCAAATTGCATGCATCTTAGTTATTCGTATAATTGAACATGTCGCAAACTACAAAAATTTTATGGGGAAAAAGTAACAAAAAGCACAATTTTTTCCTTGCTTCCATTTATACAACACTCTTTTCCCTGAATGAAGGGATTCTCAAATGAAAGGACCTTCTGCTGGGTTATTTCCAGTTGTTTGCTGTATACTGTTATCTATGCTTATTTGTTATTTGTTCTTCTATTATGATATCCCTGTGTTTCAGACTCCATCAGCTGTAAACAAGATAAAAGATCTTCTGGCAGATAAGTCAGATACGGTTTGTATTTATATGTTACAATTCCTTGACTTCATTCACATAAAAAATAGCATGACTGTATCGCAACGATACAGAGATTTATTAAATTGAGTTCTTACCTATGAAATAAAATGAAAGTCATTTATTTTACGCTTTCTGATGCATAATACAGAATTTCCTTTTCCAAGTTGATGTTTTCACCATTTTCATTGACATGGTTACCTTTTTCAATATTTGGGAAATCTTTCCTCCAACTGATGTGAAGATTAATCAGCTTGCCACTCTGTCTTAAAGAGAATATAATCATCAGGATTTTTCAAAATTGGCTAAAAACATTTTTTCCAGTGTATCATGCTTATATGAGGGAGGATCAGAAAGTTCATAGACTTTGGCCATAACTTTTTTATTTATCATTGTATTCTAATAATTTTCAGGGAGTCTATGCTGCTATATATTTGCAGTAATTTTGCGAAAAATTTATCATTTCTCACCATTAGTTTATATACTATAGTAACTATGGAAACACTGATTTACTGTAGTCGGGGCAGTTTTTGCTTTTTTCCTACCTCTACTATTCAAACAAGCGTAGCATTGTGAAAACGGGTTTTGATTTTAAAGAAAGAATATCAATGTGTGCTGTATTGTATACTTGTTTACACCCTTTAAAAAATGGCACCAATTAAGAGCATCTCAAAATGACTTCAATATTATAATGTTAAGATATGCCATTTTGTTTGACCTCGGGGCACTTGAAAATTGATTAGCACGCCGAATACCGCAGTTCTGTAAAGTTCTGCTCCACGTTAGGTAATACACCTGTTCAAAGAGAGAAACAAAAGTATGTACAGTGAATCTTATATTTCAAGGTCTCTAGTGTTTAAATGTCACAAAATTAACGTTTTTGTGGTGGCCAGGAATCAGTCATTAAAAAAGAGTAAATGGGAAGTTTGAAGACATGTTGGAATCAAAGCATGTTTTATAGAATTTTGTGTCCATTGAGTATACCATCTTTGGATTTTGTTAACATTTTCACTCAGTGGTGTAAATGGTGGCAAAAACGTATAGACCATATAGGAGAGTATTTTGAGATGGAGTGACACAGTAAATTTGATACAAAAGCACCCGTTTGAATAATGACGTCAGTTTTTGTTGAATACTAGTCTGACATCATTTTGCCCCGACATATCTAACTGCTATGCTTTGAATAGTGCCTTATTTTCTTAATAGTTGACATATCATGCTATAATTTTCAAAATATGTCCCATATACATTTATTTCAAATACAATAAGCCCGGCCGGATTAGCTAAGTCGGTTTTGCCTCTGACTATCAATCCAGGGGTCGTGAGTTCAAAACCCTGCCTGGCAACAGCCTCCGTTATTATTGATATACGACATTGTGTTTCATTATCATTCGTCTCTCACCACTGATTCAGGTGGGAAAGTTATCAGAGATGGGGTGTGCTCGAGTACTGGTTAATCCCAGGAAACAGTGGTTAGGTTAACTGATAGCAGTTAGCCCTCGATGGCATAAAAATGATGCTTAATATTCAATCAATCAATCAAAATCAAATACAATAATTCTATTGTGCATTGTCTTATTGATATAAATCAGTTATGGCAAAAGTCTATGAACTTTTTGACCCCCCCCCCCCCTTTGTATATACTCTTTGACCCTGTATTGCCGTAAGGATATCTATTTAAACATGCCTAAAATAATATAATGGAAAGGGATTTCTAACTTGGGGTATTCGTCTAGGTAAGACTAAAATAGATTTTCCACTTAAAGTTGCAACATATTTTGTGACGTATCAAACGAGTTGCGTGATTTCATTTTGATTTCAGTTTGATCCATTATACAGGTTTACATGTTTTAAAAAGTGTCCAAATGATGATGTGATTGCAATCAAGCAGTAATTAAATGATGTCTATTTTTAGAATGGGGATTTCAATTTAAGTCTACCACTCCAATTTTAATATCGATTTTGTCATGTTTTGGTGGATTAGACAAACCAAACCATTCAGATTTTATTTATATTTATTTATTGAGGTGCTTTTTATCTATTTTAAAAATTATTTAATTTTTAAGACTTTTATAGCATTTTCCCCCTGATATATTCCCTTTGAGTGATATCATTGTTTAATGTACATCTGTTTGTTCTGCAGGCTGGTTTAAAGATTGGCGTGAAGACGCGGGGTTGTAATGGTCTCACATATACACTTGACTTCTGTAAAGATCAGGGGAAGTTTGACGAGATTGTAGAACAGGATGGTACACACTGTTTGTTATTTCTTTTAATGAGGGTCCTCCATGGCTGAGTGGTCTTAACCCTTTACTTCATAAAGACGCCTTTGGACACCTAATATAGAAGGCTTTTGAATTATTTGGTGAATTATGTTTATATCAACTGACAGAGTGGAAAACAGTGCAGGAAGTGTTCAGATTGCTCATTAAGACCAATCTGAACTCTTCCTGCACTGTTTTCAAAGGCCTTTAGTGATTGGTATGGGAAAACACGTATCTATGGAGTAAAGGGTTAAACACCATCTCAAGTTTGCCAGTTATTTGCAGAAGGACGGTGCTTTAACTCAGATTCATTCTGAGGTCTTCCTCCGTCATTAAAACTGGATATGCCATATGTAATCTGGAATGTGTTGAAAATCGCGTTAAACCCCATTAAAAAAATTCTTTTCATGAATCTTTACACATTTGCTAAGATTTAGACTTATTTATTTAACATTGATTTTCACAATATTACAACTTACAAAAATCATATTCAAAGTTTACCTGTTTAGAATTGTTGTTAAATATATATGGATAAAATGTTTCACTCAAAAGTCAACACACGAAACAGTTAACCCTGGCAATAGATCAAACTCACAAACTTCCTGTGTTTGATGCTCTACCACTGGACAATAAATTCATATTTGCTGCACCTTAATTTTGAAGTAGAGTGGTAGTGTAGGCAATAGAGTGTTTGTCATTTAGCCAGTATGGGTTTGATCCCCATTTTGACCCAATGTTTCTCAAAGCAAGATACTTTTAACCAGATATGCTTAAGTATTAATTCTACCCAGGAAGCAGACTTGAGAACAGTTCTAAAATAAATTGGTATATACTAAACACTGTAAATTTCTGTTAATATCAGTTGTAGCTCACAAATCTGATAGGTCAATAGAGTCTATATTGATCGGCTCACAGTGCACATGTTGGTGAGAAAATAATGGTATAAACTTAGTTATTTTACATAATTATGAAACAAGTTCTTACAACATGGACAACTTGGTCTTCTGGGTAGAACCAGTACTAAGAATATTCAAATAAAGTGTCTTGTTCAAGGACACCACACGTATCTGTGGAGGAGGATCAAACCCACAGCCGTCCAATCTTGGATCCGATGCTTTGCCACTAGACTACGTGCTCCACATAAAAAAGAATGTGGGAGATATGTGGAAAGTCTGTGCCCATGATAATTGGAAAATAATTTGATTATGTCATTAGGAATCCATTCAGTTTAACGATTTTGAAGTATATTTTTATGACTGTAGTTATTAAATTTTATTTTGTTTTTCAGGTGCAAAAGTGATTATAGATTCTAAAGCCCAACTTACTCTACTTGGGACAGAAATGGACTACGTGGAAAATAAATTAACAGCAGAATTTGTATTTAATAATCCAAATATAAAAGGAACTTGTGGATGTGGTGAAAGTTTTAATGTTTGATGATAGCTGATTTTAATCTGGAATGAAGGATGGAAATAACTTTATCATGCAATGGAGGAAGAAAATAGTTTTATTATATGAAGTAGTGGAAGAATACGTGCAAAAAACTGTATCACTCCATTTGCAGCTGTATAGGGGTTGGAAATTAAACAGCTGCCCTTGCATATTGTAGCATTTTATATGTACCCATCATTTGAAGAATTGCAAGGGGTATAAAGTATTATCCCTCACTGTCCGTCTGTTCATTTGTCCATTAAAAAAATTGGTTTCAGATCAGTAACTTCTGAAGGGCTCTATGCGTTTAATTAATATTCCATGTGTACCTGTATAATTTTAAAATACTTGTTAAGTTCGATACTTGTCATTGTTGGTCATTTTTTGAGGGAGTTATGTCCCTTTTCGACTTAATGTTCGGTAAAAAGGTTGGTTTCTGATCAATAGTGGGGGCATTTGTGTTGACAGACACATTTCTAGTTTACAACATACATTGGCTTGTGTGTTAATGGGCAAGCATAAGAAGCACATTCTCTGATCTGTGTGAACTCGTATCAACCAGCTTAAAATCCTCTTGTATTTAATTAACTATATCATACACTGTCAAAAAGTTTTTATTTTACTCAATTGTTGGTTATAAAAAATTGTTGGTTAGACCAAAAGAAAATCTGCGCTTCTTGTTTGCCCCGGAAAAAAGTAGGATGCCCTTTTGATTAGTAACTGTTCAAAGCAAGCCAATGAAATGTGAACTAAATTATATTATTGAGATAGATACATTAAAGATTCATTGTACTGTATTGCATGGTGTTTAGCATCACTTCCAAAAGATTTTCGGTCATATCAAGACTGTCTATTTGTGGAAGTATTCGAAGAGCCAAAAAAAAGCAACAACTTATAACTTCAATCTATCCGTTCAGATAAAAACAAATTATATTTTTTTGTTTTTAATTGGAAAAAAACTTTTATTGTTGGTATTAAGAACAAGTGTTGGTTTGACATCCTAAAGAGCATGTTGCTGTATGGCCTTGAAAAAACATTTAATTACAATATTTAAACTTAGTTGAAACATTGGATGAATTTAAGAATAAAATACTATGGTTCTACATATTTTATTAACAAAATCTGAATTATATATATACATATTTGAAGAAAGACAAAAAGTTAACTGTACTTTTTACTTAATTTTGATGACTTCTATTGAGTTTAACACATGCTTTACAAAATTAAACTCCTGTATCTGTTTACTAACAGTTTAGTATTATAATCAATGATATTGTGTTTGATTTCATTTACAAACTATTATTCATTGTTATTCTTGATGTTTGCGAAAAAATGTGTTGCCAATCAAGTTTGATATTATCATCGGTAATCTTTACAGGAGTTGCAGCCCCTTTTCAACTTAATTTTCGTTAAAAAAATTGGATTGTGATAAATAGGATGGGCATTTGTGTCGACAGATACATTACTAGGATACATATTCTGTAGTATTTCCAAATCTGATTCACTGAGTTTGTATACAACATCAGCCTCTGCATTGCTTTCCTATCACAAAAAAATGACTATTTTGTATTTAACAAATAATTTGCATTAAAGAGATCATATCTTGGTGGTATGAAGCCTTGCTAAATACATCAACACCTGTCAGCCCATTTTGTTGGTGGGTGTTTATGGTCAGTTTAAATATTCAGATGTAGTTGTTTAACTGTAATATTGAATGGCATGTGTATTAAATGGTGTGTACATGTGAGATTGGGAGTGATTTGAAAAAAGTTTTTTCTGAATAGTCGAAACATACTTAAAATAACGCAAGGTTTGTGCACAAAAGATAAATAATGATTTATATATAAATGTCCCCATGAAACATGTATGGTTCCCTGTTGTATCCTGGCTTCCATTTCACCAACATATTTATAAGTAACATAGTTTAAGGTAATTAAATACTTAAAAGCTTGAATCTAAAAAAAGTAACCAGGATATCCTGATTTTAGATTGGTGCCAGTAAAACTGCATATAGTTTCATTGCTGTTGATTCTAAAATAGATCAATAACCAGTCACAATTGGATTAACTTTTTAAGTAAAATTTAAGAAAATGGTGGTGAAATAGAATACAGTTTTTTTTAATACTAGAAAATTGGTAATGAATTTATATGTTCCATAATTTAGGTTTTTAAATTATAATTTGTCTCAATTTACTAGATATTTACCTCTTACAGTTGGTCATATGTAAGGAAACTGTCAATTCTAAATATGTGATGTTACTGACATATATATAAGGAAACTGTAAATTCTAAATATGTGATGTTACTGACATATGCAAGGAAACTGTCAGTTCTAAATATGTGATGTTACTGACATATGTAATGAAACTGTCAGTTCTAAATATGTGGTGTTACTGACATATGTGAGGAAACTGTCAATTCTAAATATGTGATGTTACTGACATATGTAATGAAACTGTCAATTCTAAATATGTGATGTTACTGACATACGTAATGAAACTGTCAGTTCTAAATATGGGATGTTACTGACATATGTGAGGAAACTGTCAATTCTAAATAAGTGATGTCACTGACATTTAAATCGCAACTACCGGGTTCTGAAGTTATTAAACTTAAAATTGCACGGAAATATGAATTGTAGTTTTATAAAGATTTTTACTCTTATTTTCAGAACTGGCTCACAGCCACCTGTTTTATAAAATGTGTTCATGACATTGCCGTGTGTCCCTTTAATCAAGTGAGGTACATATTGTGTTTTTGTTCTGGGATATTAAAAATATATGTAATAATTATAACGTGTAACAGTATTTATTTCTGACAGTATCTGTAAGTCTATGTTTAAGGTGTTTATAAAGAGTCTCTATGATACGTAAAGATTCTGTTTTATATGGATGTGATACTGACTAGGTTTTGTACTATCGGTACATGTATATATTTTTGTCAAGTTATAATTTTCAATATGGTGTTTATTACTTTTCTTACAATCTGTAGTAGCAACAAAAGCCTTTTTGTGTCATTTAAAAAGCATTTCGTCATTCATTATTGTTTTTCCTACTTTTTATTTTATTAACAAAAAACGACTGCTTTTAACATGATTTGTATTGTATTTCTACCTTCATCACCAGGGGCCCATTTCACTAACACTTGCAAGTTTACAAAGTTCTTGTTGTAAAATTTGAAGTTACGAAAAAATTGGGAAATTCATTTAGTATTTAGCTTTCATTGATTAAGAACTTTTGTAAGCGTTATAAATGGTATTCTTTTTGACATTTGCAAAAAAAAAAAAATGCACAACTAAACATTCCTAGATGTCTTAATGTGTTCATACGAAATTCTTAGTGAAATTGGCCCCAGGTTTTTAGCCTGCTATCAAGTATCGTCTGAAGTCATTCCGGAACTATGTTTTATCCAATTCGACAAAGACCGTCAATTGATCAATTGACCTGATGCGGGCTGTCAATCAAACAAGTCGGTAATCCAATCAGTGACCGATATTGGTTACTTTACTACTATTTTCCTTAGACAAGCTATGTAAACACTACATTGTATTAACTTGAACAATGTCAGGTGGCCAGTAGGTGGGCGATAATCATTCTCGCATCAGGTCAATTCTGAAAAATTTAAAAGTGTTAAAGATCGAGAAAAAAATAGAGAGAAGAAAATTCAGTGAGGATCATTCGTATGACTGTAACATGAGAGAAATAATTTTGTAATCGGAAGTGTTTGACTTGTGATTCTTGCCTTTTTCAAAGAAAAAAAAGAAGACAATTGCATACCTTTTTTTTTGGCAATAACAGCTGCATCAACCTTAACACAATGCTTATGTTATGTTTCACATCTCTGAAATTGATTAACCGAGAACAACCATACTTGGTCCATATTGTCAAAGATGTAGCAGTGCTCAACATCATACACCATTATTTCGGATGACTTTGACTTTTTTCTCAGATACTGGTCTGATTCGAGCATTCTTGGTCCATTGTTGTATAATAAGTAATATATCACACGTTATTGTCTCATTTTGTGATCAATCAATATAGGTCAGACATTCGATTCTACAAAATTATCTTGTATATGTGTAAAATGATGAGCATGTGTGTATTTATTATTCCAGTATGTCTGGTTACAATGAATTGTTTGACATTTTGCAAGAGTATATCTGATACTATGAGTGAATGAGACATTTATCATAGCTGTTAAGATTATAACGTTTTAAACATTTTTGTTAAAATTAAAAATATTAAAAACATTTATGTTTACCGTTGTTCACTTGTTATTAGTCAAATGTTAAAGAATTTGCGAGTGCATGTAAAAGTTGAAACAGTTTGATATCATGATTGAAGACACACATAGCAATGAGACCCACAGTTTAACTTTAAATAACAGTTTTTCTGAAAATTATAATTATAGCTACATTGCAAATATGTAATTTTAATACCACAGTATGTATAGTGTGTGTACATGCTTGATTTTTTAAAAAAAAACAACATCACTCTGATAAATTGTTGAAAGGCATTATATTTTGGACATTTGTGGTCATTTTATGACAAAAGTGTAAAATGTATATGATGGGGAAATTTCCAAGAGAAATACACATCAGTTTTGTATTTTTATCTTGACTCTTCGAATAGTGGCACTATTGTGCTCGCCCCAGATTTGGCTTTGGTTTTTCAGATTAAAGTTTTTAACTAGAATATTCATAGAATTAGGGGGCTATTGTACTCGTTTGGTGTTGGCATCGGCATCGGTGTTGTTTTTTGTTTTTTTTCAGGTTAAAGTGTTTTATCAGGTAAGATATGCAACCACTTATTGGATACGAATAAAAGTTCACATGTGAGTTCAGCACCATCAACGGAAAGCACAGAGATAAGAACTATAAACATGGTTGCATTTTGGAAGAGTTATGGCTCTTTTGTAATTCATTTTTATCTCGCCGCGACGAAGGAGAGTCGAGACTAAGGTTTTGCTTTTCCGTTGGCGGCGACGTCCAACATTTATATTCAACTCCAATGTTAAGTTTTCGTTTTTACACTATTTCTCGACAAGTACAAGTGCTAGGACACTCATACTTAGATCATAGTTACAACTAACACCCTGCATCACATTATATACTGCAGATGCTGAGTGTGACCTATATTAATTTTCATAGTCCATTGACATTGTTTGATGTTGAATTTTGCATTTACCTCCAACTTTTAAGTTTTCGTATTTACACTATTTCTCAACAAGTACAAGTGCTAGGACACTCATACTTAGATCATAGTTACAACTAACACCCTGCATCACATTATATACTGCAGATGCTGAGTGTGACCTATATTAATTTTCATAGTCCATTGACATTGTTTGATGTTGAATTTTGCATTTACCTCCAACTTTTAAGTTTTCGTATTTACACTATTTCTCGACAAGTACAAGAGCTAGGACACTCAAACTTAGATCATAGTTACAACTAACACCCTGCATCACATTATATACTGCAGATGCTGAGTGTGACCTACAATTCATGGTCCATTGACATTGATGCTGAATTTTGCATTTACCTCCAACGTTAAGTTTTCATTTTTACACTATTTCTCAATAAGTACTAGTGCTAGGACACTCATACTTGGATCATAGTTACAACTAACACGCTGTATTATATAATGCAGATGCTGAGTACTTTTCTTTTTTTAATTTTTTTTCTTTTAATTTTTTTTCTTTTTTTTTTAATTATTTTTTTTTTTTATAAATATGTTTTACTTAGAAGTACTGGTTAAAGTTTTGTGAGTTCATATCTCAAACATCACTTAATGTACTTGATCGAAACTTCACACAATATTTCCTACATTATTCCTTAGTCATTAAACCTACTACATTAATCAAGTTAGATAACTCTTGCATGAATATAATTTTTTTTTCTCTTGTGTGTATTAACTGCCAAAGCGGACACGGCGAGACATACCATTCCGCGGAATTCTTGTTCAGGTTAAAGTTTTTTATCAGGTAAGATATCTATGGATATGAATGAAACTTCACATGTGTGTTCAGCATCATCAAACGAACATACAGAGACAAAAACCATAACTCTGGGTTGCATTTTGGCAGATTTATGACCCTTTTGGTTTTAGAAAATTTGTTAAAGTTTTTGAACAGGTACATTATTCATCAACCTATACTTCGATATGAATGAAACTTCATATGCTTATTCAACATCATCTAGGAAACTCGTACTGACAAGAATCATAACTTTTGATTGCCATTTGACAGAATAATTGCCCTTTTAGACTTAGAAAGTCTATTCTTTATTTAACGATTTCAAACAATAAGATGTTTTTATAACGTATTCAGAGTGAACCCGTATATTTTGTTTACAGATGCAAGACAAAAAGTTGAAACTGGAGTGTTCGCCAATTGAAGAACAGTGATAAACTTGGCGCAATGGTAGTACAATAACATCGAAAAGGTTTTATTATATTAATATAAATATATATATATATATACAAACGATACTTTGAAACGAGATAACAATGTTACTTTTAATGTTCATGAATGCAACTTTAAATGTATACAATATACATGTAATATAAACTATCTGTATATGTAACAAGAATGTATCATTTATTTGAAGAATGAAATTCAGTACTATTTGTTGAAAATTCATGAGATATGAACTAAGTGTAACAAGTGCCAATTAAGTGAACCGCGAAGTTGTTCACGTAAACTTTGCTTGTTACATGTATGTTTATATCTCATGAATATTCAACAAGTAAAGTTCATTTCTTGTGTTTATATTATTAATACACTTGATTAATACCACCTCATCCTTAGTCACATTTATCTGGCATGCGAATAACACCACCTCGTCCTTAGTCACATTTACCTGGCACTGGATTAACACCACCTCGTCCTTTGTCACATTTATCTGGCACTCTATTAACACCACACCGTCCGGAGTCGCATTTATCTGGCATTCTATTAAAACCACCTCGTCCATTGTCACATTTATCTGGCACTCGATTAACACCACACCGTCCGGAGTCACATTTATCTGGCACTCGATTAACACCATCTCGTCCTTGGTCACATTTATCTCGCACTCTATTAACACCACTTCAGCTTTGGTCACATTTATCTGGCAATCAATTAACACCACCTCGTCCTTAGTCACATTTATTTGGTACGTGATTAACACCACCTTGTCATTTGTCACATATATCTCGCAATTGATAACCTTGTACGTTGTCACATTTATCTGGCACTCAATTAACACCAACTCATCCTTTGTCACATTTATCTGGCACTCCATTAACACCACATCGTCCTCAGTCACATTTATCTGGCACTCGATTAACACCACTGTACCATTATTTCAATGTTTTGTATATATTCTTTTCTGATTATTTTGAAATGATATAAAATAACCATAATGGCAATCAATCATCTTTTACAGATGCCTTAGTGTAGATGAATTGACTTCACTCACTTGTTCTGATATTGTTATATGGAAAATTGTACCTTATTTAAATGTAATATATACATCATTTTCTTGTAATTTTTAAACATGTTTTGTGTCGTTAGACATGAAATGATATGAAATAACCATAATGGCAATCAATCATTCTTTACAGGTATTTTAGTGTAGCATAAATTGACTTCACTCACTTGATCTGAAATCTTATATGGAAAAGTGTACCATTCTTTAAATGTTGTATACACATTCTTTTGTGAGAATTAAACCATAATTTCAATCGTTAAACATGAAATGATATGAAAGAACTATAATGGCAATTAACTATTCTTTGCAGATGTCTTAGTGTAACAGAAATTGGCTTCACTCACTTGATCTGAAATTCTTGTATAGAAAAAGTGTAACATTCTTTGAATGTTATAGATACATTCTTTAGTGATATGTATAAACATGCTTTGAATCGTTAAACATGAAATGATAGGTAATAATCATAATGGTATAAACCCTCCACCACTAGACCATCATTGCCTTTGTTATGTACAGTCTTTAAATGTTGGTTGATTAAGAAAGATGTGCATTATGTTTACTCATTTTTATACACTATATGACTTTTGACTAGCTTAATGGAGTTTTAGTTTGTACAATTTAGTTTGAGTGTCAGGATCTCACCAGGACTTAAACCTGGACTTCTTTTCATACAGAAAAGTGTGCTAGCTTACACTATCGAGATGTCCCCCAACATCACAGACAGACTGTACATTATTGTATCTAAAACTGTGATAACAGGCAACATTATTAAATGAATGGAATGAATGATTAACTAACTGACCCGAATGTCACTTTTCAAATTATAAACAGTACTAACCAACCAATCCATCTACTCCTGAGCATTTTAAAGGGAATATATCTGGATTTTTAAAATTTAAAAATTGGCTAAGAAATTTTTCCCCCAACATACCATGCCTATATATACTCACTGACCCCTGTATGACCAAAAAGATGTCTATTTAAATATGCGAAAATAATATTGAAAAGGGCTTGCCTAACATGAGCTAGGCACTTAGGTTAGACTAAAATAGATTTGATGCTTAAAATGACTACATATTTTGTGACATATTAAATGAATCAGTCACTCACGTGATTTTTATTTTGATTTCAGTTTGATCCATTATACAGGTTTACATTTAGTAAAAAATGTTTTATCTTAGAAAGAGCCAGAATGACAATGTGAAAGTTGTCAAACAGTATTTAATTGCTATGATGAGTATTTAATTTTAGAATGTGGATTTTGTTTCCGAGTTTACCACTCCAATATACATACTGATTTTGTCACATTTTGTCGGGTGGACTTGATATACTTAAACTATTTGGTTTGTAATTATTAATGATAATGAGATGCTTTTTATCCAATTATTTTATTTTTCCTGATACACTCCTTTTAAAGAAAATAAGCAAGGTATTAATACAAAACAAATTACAAAATGAATGGCTCCTGCTTAAAAGAGTATGCTTTTGATGGATAGATACCTGTAGCCGAACCTGGTTAACTCAGTTGGTAGTACCTCTCACTGTCAATCCAGAAGTCCTAAGTTTGAATACCCGACCAGTCACTCTCTGTAATGATTGATAATATACAACATAGTGTCTCAGTGTCAATCGTCTCTCACCAATGCTTCAAGTGGGAAAATTATCCGATTCTTGCGGAGATGGGTACTGGTTAACCTTATAATATCCCAGGAAAGAGTGGTAAGGTTAACCTATCTTCACTTATACCTTAGTGGCATAAAAATGATGCTAAATATTCAAACAAACAAACAAACAACAAAAACTGTATGAAATGACAGATAGTTATTTGCATATAAATACAATCAACTGGAAAAGATCACTTAATCATGTTTTTAAGAAGTAATATTAAACAACAAAATCAACAACAATATTGATGGATCTACCATGATTGTACATTCATTCTCCACTAACGGGAGTGATGTAAAAGTGAAAATATGATCAGAGCAGAATCGTCTCATTCCTCCATATCACGAAAGCCACACATCTGAAGAACTCAAATCCATACTGGTTGATCTTAAATAAGTCGTGTTTTTCCACATAGATATGACGCTTGCAATACATCAACCCAGTTTTACCACGTACAGATACGTTACCTGTTATCAGAACAAGGTTCAAGTGATTAGATTGGTACTGCAAGAATGGCATTTTCAATGCTATGGTATTTTGATATGCCAAACACCAGAGGTTACGTTGCATGGTTTTGGTGGATATTACAATGTCTAGTATTTTATTGCGCTATTTGAACAAAATATTCAACTTGCAGTTTTAAATTTTGTAGTTCAAGTACATTTATGATTTCACTTTTGTTTTGTATTGATTTATCCAGTGTGTATTAATTGTGATTAAATTTAAAACCCCAAACATGAAATATATGATAGAAATTATAACAGATGGATTTTCTCTATAATAGCTTAACCCAATTAACTAATTGAATGTACTGCAATAGGTAACGTATCTGTTCATAACTAAAGGCATTCAATAAATTTGACCCAAAACATGTACATGTGAATTAAACGTTTCAGCAATAAAAAAAGTCTTCATTTACAACACAAAAATATATTTCCATTAGTGTAATTGTACCGCATATTCCTGCTACACAAAGATGTTAAATAAACTATGGATTTGATGGGTGGGGGAAGTGGGAGAATTTGAAATTATGTGGAATGTAGAAACACATAGCATACCGAAATCTTACTGAAAAGTATATTATGTCTAATAAATCCTACAGAATATAATGCAACTGTAAAGACTAAACGATTCGAAGGTCTATCTTGAAAGACAGCTATCTTAAAACAATCAAACGGATCATCAGTGGAGTTTGCTTATACTTGGGTAACTTTGTGTCCCTCCCAACTGTCGCAAACTGTATCTGCTTTCTCATTTCTTTTCGTCGCAGCTCGTTTTCTTTCCCTGTAAAAGAACGCGGTTCCTTTTTTCTTTTGCCGTTTCTGTAGGATTTCAGTATTTCAGCTCTAGACTTAGCCATGTCCCTCCAAAAATGGTTATACTTTGATGACAAATAGTTTTAGTTTGGTTAATGTTATTTTTGTGGGATAAATGTGTTTACATTACTGATGTTCTGTTGCAGTTGTTGTTGTGTTGTTGCTACACTTGTCGATGATGTTGTTTTGTTGTTGTTGTTGTTGTTGTTCAAAATTCAATCAATATCTATATGTTGCATAACCCTTTACTTCATAAAGGCGCCTTTGGACACCTTTAATATTAAAAGCATTAATTCACCATGTATTTGCAATGGGTGAATTATGTTTATATTAACTGACAGAGTGGAAAACAGTGCAGGAAGTGTTCAGATTGCTCGTTACGAGCAATCTGAACTCTTCCTGCACTGTTTTCAAAGGCCTTCAGTGATTGATGCGGGAAAATGCGTATCTATGGAGTAAAGGGATAATATTCGATCATTTGCACAGATACGTTACCATTTCTAACACATACGTTACCATACTTTACATCTTCAATATAGTTTTCAAATTAAATACACAGCTTTGCAATCATAATAATGTACTTAACTGATAAAAGGTAAAGATAAAACATGTTGATTAGTATTCAATAGTCTACATAGCTGACAATGTACTACCTTGTTATTATAGACATTCGAGGCACATATACGTTACAATTTAAAACAGATACGTTACCTTTGATGAAGCCAGGAAAAGAGAAATGCACGAATACTTCACCACATTAACATGAACAAAGCAGTGTATGGAGATTGCACAAAACAATTAAATGAGAACTATCGATTAATGGAGTATACAAAACTGTTTTTTAAGAGAAAAACTAAATGAAATATTCAGTTTCTTTATATAAAAGTGTATCCATACAATGTAGAGCTTCAGACTTTTCTCTTTTGTCACCACGAATACAACTATGATGTCCCAAACACATGGTTGCTTAAATATATCGATTTCATGAGAAGTGTGGACCATAACGTAATGCATAAATTCAAATTAATAACTTGGTAACATATCTGTGAGTAACGTATCTGTTGCACAATAGTTTTTTTCATTGAAAATTTACATAGGTTTATAAATGATCAATTCAAATGGGATTTTTCAACGACTAGAAAGAGGCTACTACAAGATTAAATAGTTAAACACGGTAAAATATTTAAAACTGGGAGTATAATGAGACAAATACGGTAACTTATCTGTTCCTATTTGAACGTAATTCTTCCAGGTTCAGTTGTAAGACTGCATTATTATGAAGAAATATGAGAACTGGTCACTAAATGTTTTATTATTATGTTTGTACCCATTACGTAGTATGCCAAAATGATTAGCGTTTATTAAATATGACCATAACTATGGTCTCAGGTCTATTGAAATGTCGGTAACGTATCTGTTCAGAAACTCAGGGACATCTGCATTCTGAGTTTTTTGAAAAGAAAATGGAAGAAAAAGTATTTCGAAGGTCTTTATTTGATGACTGGACGCTCCATCAATAGAAATAAGCAAATATGTCGATCAAATAGAAGTTGTACCTGTAACTATAAGACTTGGTAAATGTACACTTTACCCAGGGACACAGCAAATTAGTAAAATGTTCAGCAGTACAAGGTGAATTTTGAGGAACAGGTGCACGTTACACTGGCATGGTTATTTCAGTTGGCGAAGAACATAATGCACAAAATAACACTGAAAATAACACTCAATGTTAAAAAACTTTCTCAAAAAACTCCAGGGACATTAATCAAAGTACTCAATGTACTGGTAGCCGGTGCATGTTTTTAAAGGGAAATATTTATTGAGATTCACGAAGAAAGTATAATAAGGAAAAGTGTTTTTAATTTTTTCCTTTTTTACCCAATTATTGAATTTATTTCTCACAATACAGCAACAACAAAAGGTTGAACAATTTGTTTTTTAGGCACAAACACTCTTTTTGTCTAACTACTTCAATCTGCAGTAATGACATCATTTCAGATTGTGAAAGTTTTGTCACAATGCATTTACATATCAGTTTCTCTGGCGACTCAAAAACTGACCACAGAGGACATAATTTATCATGAGATGATGCTACACCCTAACTATCTTGACCATGTATTGTCGTCGGAGATTTTTGAAATTAAAAAAAAACACAAGAGGCTCAAGAGGGTCAGTGGACACTCTACTGGTAAATAGTGGTTGTTGTTTTATGTAACAAATTCGACTAATCAGTTTTTGAAATTTCTCAAAATCAACTCTTTTTGGGTCCCTCCCCTGCTCCTTATGGAATTTCAATCCTCTTTATGTAACAAAAATTATTTGCTAATTCTACATAACGGTTTAAATCTCAAATTCAAAATTGTTTTCGCAAAAATGCTGGAGAAAATGAGAATTTTCTGTTCTCCCATAGAACTCCTATGTAAAACTCAAAGTCCCCATACAAAGCCCCTATTCATTCCAGCCCCTTGATGTGTACAAACTTCAAACCCCCTTCCCATAGGGATAATTTTATATAAAATATAAACCGATTTGACTGACCAGTTGTTGAGAAGAAGATTTTTGAAAATATTCAATTTTCCTTTTGAGACCTTACCTGGCCCCTTATGGAAATTAAATCCTGCTTATTGAACCACATATCATTTACTATAACTAGAAGAAGCTTCAGAACTCAAACTGAATAATAATTCTGCACAAATGGATGAAAAAAAATCTGTTTTCCCATATACTTCCTATGTAAAACTCAAAGTCCTCTAACAGGACCCCTATAAATACTGTCCCCTTGATTTGTACAAACTTCAATCCCCTATTCATAGGGATAATTTATATCAAATATGAACTAATTTGACTGACCGTTTGTAGAGAAGAAGATTGTTGAACATTTTTAAATTTAAGCTTTTTGTGACCACACCTGGCCCCTTATGGAAATTTAATCCTGCTTATTGAATCAAACCTTATTTGCTATGACAAGATGATGCTTCAGAACTCAAACTGAATAATAATTTTGCACAAATGGGTGAACAAATGAGAATTTTCCGTTTTCCCGTTGTATCCCTATTTAAAATTCCAAGTCCTCTCACAGAGCCCCTATGAATACTAGCTCCTTGATTTTTATCTTGATTCACACCCCTAAACATAGTGATAATTTATGCCAAATATGAACAAATTTGACTGATTCTTAAGAGAAAGAATTTTGAAATTCAAAATTTTTACCCTTTTGGGGCCCCTCTTGACCCCTCCAGACAGTGGAAACCAGTCAATTTAACAAATCTGAATCTCTTCGACCAAACAATGCTTCTGTGAAAATAAAGGCAATATCAGTTCCATTTTTTTTTTATTAATGTGTATTATAATCAAGTGTCCCCTAATTGAACCCCTCGGGGCGGGGTCATTTTTAACCCTAGGGACACCATTTGAACAAATCTAATGGAACTATAGTTGGTGACCATTACTACATAAATATTTTCACAATCTGTTTGGCGGTTCACGAGAAGAAGATTTTTTAAGTTTTATACTATTTTAGTAACGGTGGCCATTTTGAATTTTAAATAATGATAATAAAACAAATCTTCTATATAATCTCCTATTCATAAGAAACATCCATGTTAAGTTTGAGTTTAACTGGCCTAGTGGTTTCAGTGAAAGTGCTGTTTACGGACGACAGACGACGGACAACGCGCCATTGCATAAGGCCTTCTGGCCTTTGACCAGTAGAGCTAACAAGAGGCCCATTGGCCTTAACGGTCACCTGATTATCCTTGATGACAAAAAGCTATATGAATCTGTTTTCCAACTTCTGTCCTTAGGAAAGCGGCAAAAATTAAAACATGGATTTTGAATGTCATATCTGCATCAACAAATCACATCATTTTCTCTTATATAGATTTAGTAAAGTAGTACCCACTCCAAGGGTCAAACCGTGAGACCCAGGGGCATGAAATTTACAATTTTTATGACAGACTCATAGGCCTCACACTTTGTTTTCCGGTGCTTCCTACAATAATATGAAGATGTTTAAAGTTTACCTTGAATTTGACTGTTGGCCTTGGCCCAAGGTTAGGGGGGTGGTGGTGGGGGGGGGGGGGGGGGGGGGGGGCTCAATAAAACATAAGCATTAACCGTCATGTTAGCAATAACAAATCACACCAAAAACCATTCAGATAAGTATTCAGTCATAAGAAATGACGGTTTTGTCATTTTCTCTTATATAGATTTAGTAAAGTAGGCCCCACCCCACAGCCAAACCGTGAGATCCAGGGGTATGTAATTCACATTTTTTATAAAGGACCCATAGACGTCCGTAATAATGCTCACAATTCGTTTCTGAGTGCTTCCTATAATAATAAGAAGAAGATTTTTTGAAATTTACCTTGAATTTGACTGTTTTGGCCCCGTCCCTAAGATCTAATGTGGGTCGGGACCATGAAATTCACATAGGTATTAACCGTCATGTCAGCAACAAAAAATCACACAAAAAACATTCAAATAAGTCTATTCGGTCATTAAATGTTTTTGTCATTTTCTCTTATATAGATTTAGTCAAGTAGGCCCCACTCCCAGGGCCAAACTGTGAGACCCTGGGGCATGCCATTCGCAATATTTATAAAGGACCCATAAGCGTCCATAATCATGCTCACCAATTGTTTCCCAGTGTTTCCTATACTAAGAAGAATTTTTAAAGTTTATCTTGAATTTGACAGTTTTGGCACCGCCCCTAAGACCTCATGGGGGTCGGGACCATGAAATCCACATAGGTATTAACTGTCATGTCAGCAACAACAAATCACACAAAATAACATTCACATAAGTCTATTCAGTCATAAGAAACAACGTTTTTTTGTCATTTTCTCTTATATAGATTTGGTAAAGTAGGCCCTCACCCCAGGGCCAAACCGTGAGACCCAGGAGCATGGAATTCACAATTTTTATAAAGGACCCATAGGCGTCCATAATTATGCTCACAATTTGTTTCTGAGTGCTTCCTTTAATAAGAAGAACTGTACAAGGTATGCCGTAATAATAAGACTGAAAAAAACCCACCTCACTTTTGCCGATGGTCCTCAATGTGATGAGTTGATGACCACCTATCAGTATCAGGAAAAATGGCGTCTTCGGCATCAGTCACGTCGCATTTATACAAACGTATTACTACATTACACACCAAGTAATTAGTCTGTAGAGCGGACCAAGCTCTCCCGCTAGGAATGGGATTTGAGTACTTTGATTGGTCAGTTGAATGACGTCACAGTTTGGTCACAGTTTGGTAAGCGTTGGATAGCTATTGATTGTGGGACAGGCATGGAATTACCTGCCTTTTTATTGGGTGTTCATAGACCTGATTCAGACCTGATTCGGGAGATATCAGGACTGGGATAGACTACCAAATAACCCATATATTTGCGAAAAAAATGTTTTTAAAAATTATTGCTGTGAGCATAAAATTATAGAGATTAATTGACGAGGTTTTATCTTTTAATCTATGATTCAATTGATTTATAGATAAATACGCTTAAATTCAATTCAATTTTCAAACATATTTGATAGAACTACTTTTTATCGGTTGAGAAGATTGAATTCCTCTCAGCTGAGTTGTTAGGTTTTTAGTAAAGCGACGGTAACTTCAAATAACGGCTATAACCAGTGTTTACGCACCGGCCAAAAATGGTAAATGGCTTCTATTAGTGGAGAATGAATGTGTAATCAAATTATCAAAACGCCCCTTCTTCTCTTTATTAATACTAAGCATGTCATAGCCTGTCACTAATGTAAACCTTTATGTCACTAGTTATTAGAATAGCATATCACAATATCACAATGTGGTCAACTGGTGTATCACAAGTTGTTGCAATGATTATTTCGGTTGGGTAGGTCAGGCCAGATTAGCTCAGTCAGTTGGTAGCGAGTCTGACTATCAATCCAAGGATCCTGAGTTTGAATCCCAATCTGGTCAGTCCCAGTGATGATTGATATACGACATTTCGTATCATTATCATTCATCTCTCATCGCTGATCCAAGTAGCAAAGTTATGTGCTTCATAGTTATTTGTTATTTAAACTTTAACGACGTGTCAAGAGACCACCTGGAGAAACATAATATAACACCAACACATTCTAACATTAAGTACACTGTCAAATCAAAATTTCGCGATCTCTATCATTCATGAATAAAACTGGTTTAGAAAGAAGCATCGACTCTGGTGTCCATTTCTTTAATCCCAGTAGTGATCCAGTCCGTCTTTGAATCGTCACACTTAGCGGCGGAGCTATATATGTAGGCAAGTACTTATATGGTCTTATACAGAAGTCCTCGATAGACACAGCGCTTTTCCCCCCAAAAAAAATCAAATTTATTTGAAATTCCGGTACGTTATTGGTATGTTTCACATTAAAACATTATGTCGATGAGAAATGCACCATTGGCCATTAACAGACCCCTCACCCAAACCTCTAAACAATTCTAGACCTGCATTATTACCAAGCTACAACCTTGTGACGCAGAGTGAGCTTAAAACTATGTTTTAGTATTGTTCAATACCATTTTGCATTGAAAACCTCAGTAATTCATGATAATTTACAAACCGTAATTGACACTTGTATACTGTAAACAATTTAGGACGTCCACATTGGCAGACCACGAGTGCGTCACGAAATCACACGAAACACCACCAGTTTTAACCCGATGCCGAGGTACCCTTCTCCTACAATACAAAAGTTATCTAACATTTATTGCGATATAACACACATTGTTTCATTCAACAGCTGCATCATAAAAGTATCAATATAAAAGTATATCGGCCAAAGTTTCTACCTTATTGATCCTCTGTCGCCATCACAATATTTGGAATAAATCAAGGCGGAGCCAAAACTGTCACATGACACAGAAGGAGGGATCAGACGAATGTTGGAACAAAAGGCTACCGGAGTGTTGTCCTGTTGCTGCGTGGCAGACGGCAACAGAACAACAAACCATCGTCTGCCAGCCCTGGCAGATGGATTCTAAGGCAGTTGAAAAGCCAATGCAGCAGCGGCAAACCAATGGAAATTGTCTTGATAGAGGCAGCTTTCACGGGCATACAGGGTTGTTATGAAGGACATTGCAAAGAGCTTAGAGTTGGTAAACGTTATTTTATTTGATTGATTTGATCAAAACTGAATACTTAATGATTAATTTGCCAAATAATTAATTCTTCGCGTGTTATTTTATTAACATTTAGCCAGGAGATGCAAGTTTCCTATCCTTCTATATACGTCCTTGATTTGATTGTATTTATTTCATTTAAAATTGACTAGAGCTTATAAGCATCCTGAGGATGGAATTTTCCATCCACACCGAAAACACAACGAAAGATATTTTTTCTTCATATACAAACTTAACTGTAATTTTTTTTGATTTTGTATTTGATTTATTTCTTATGATCTCTTATGCTACGCAAGGATACCATACAGCGGCGGATCCAGGGTTTCAGTTAGAATGGGCGTAACAAAATCTGAACGGGCACACATTTTTTTCGTAGAAATGTAGATCTACAGTAGTGGATTTTAAAAAGAATAAAGGAGTTTTGGGATGCGTTTGCCGGTTTCTTTTAAAGAGTAGATCCGCCATTTTATGAATGAATACACCGCAGCAAGAAGAGTTGTCATAGCATGAGGATGTTATGAACGGCGCGAGGATTTTATGAACGGCGTTTCGTCATAGCGCGAGAGTGATAGGAAAAGCGCATACAGGGGGTGTAGGATGAAATTCCGTACTCAATGCCATCATTAAAAAATATTTGTTTGCTGTGGTTTTTTTTTCTAAATTTTGATTTTGCAGTCATTTTAAAGAAAAATGGACAGAAATCATAAGGGTGTAGGAGGACGCCTTGAAAGTCAATAAAAAAGTTTGGGTAGCTGCAATTTCGAGTGAGAAGGTAGCACGGTAAACCCTTTTTTTAAGGACGGCCCAATAAAAGGCCTAATCCTTGTCCGGTATGCATGACATATAGATCCCCAGGAGCTTGAAATTATATCCATGTTTATTACAGTTTATAAGATAAATAAACTCCGCTTTCTTATACTGAATCTCAGATAAGTCTAAAAGTTGACAATTCTTCGGATATAGTTTTGAGCTATCAAGAAAAATAGTATCAAATATAATTTTAAAAATTCATTTTATGTTTTGGGTGGATGAATTATAGAGAATTCATACTTAATTTTTTGTTTATTATTTTACAGTTAAAACATGAAATGGTATTTCCGTGTTTTCAATCATAAATTTATGAACTGAAAAATATATATATAAATGTCCAAGGGCTACAACGCCGAGCCCGCTAGGATAGAATATTGGATGAGATCGAACGTTGGTTATGATGAACATTTGTTGCATACTAGTACTTTTATTTTTAAATATGTCAAAGTATTTACAAGATAAGAAGAGGACACATAATTTTGTATCTATTTCTGACCTACAACCTGTAAATGTGAACTTTGAGCTACAGACCTTGGTGCGACACATCGTTTGATTATGATGAACATTAATTTTGTGCCATGATATTTCAAAATCTTTCAAGTGGTTTACATGATATGAAGCAGACACAAAATTGTGTACCTATTTCTGACCTTTACCCTGTCAGTGTGACCTTGACATTTGAGATATGGACCTTCGTACGTATAAAGATTTCCGTACGAAACGAATGTGACACCTGGGATCGGTTCATCTGCGCAGTATTATTTCAAATTTTAAAAAGTATACTGTCTACAAGGCTTACGAGTTCGTAAAGTGATATAAGCGA
The DNA here is from genome assembly GCA_029582155.1 of Panopea generosa. NCBI lineage: Eukaryota > Metazoa > Mollusca > Bivalvia > Adapedonta > Hiatellidae > Panopea > Panopea generosa. Next base: position 18,082,748 of record CM055901.1, on the reverse strand, counting down.
CACACTACCTGAATTTTACCGCCTTCTTTTCTTAACTTCAAATTTATACTAAGAAGTTTAGTGATCTTAAACGCAATGCTTCGTCTCATTGTAGTGAACGTTTGTGCGATGTTATTTCTACCCCTCTATGTATGAGAAAGTTATAGAACGAACAATATCTGATGGACTGACGCACGGGCATACTCCGATACTAGATGATTGTGATTGAAGAACACACGTCACAATGCACTGTTTGAAGACATACCTGGATGATAAGTAGAAATGGCAGTTTAAGTAATACGAAATGTATTATGGCATGATGTAATGTGAAAATGTCTTTAAAGATTCATAGATATTAAACAAAAACATTTTATTCATTAATACAATTCCTGAATGTGTATCGAATACTGTATACTGGCCATTTTCCAACAACGTCGAATACCAGGAATATTACATAAAATATACATTCGGATATATTGAAACTACTGCATTGTAATTTAAATGTTTAATGTGAATTACATTAAAAACATTGTATAAACATTTAGTTTTTTATAATTTTTTTTACAAGAAATCGCGTTTTCTTGATGAAAACGAAGTTTTTGCAAATCCACTAGTGTTCGTCGTTAAATATACAAACATTATTCATTTATATTCTATTTATTTAATTTAAATGTTTGTGACTAATTTCGTGTATATTCATATATATTTATATCAAGAAAAATTATTTTTAAGTCAGTAGCCCTGATAAAAAGCGTATTTCGGGAGACAGTCCGGAGACAGAACCTCTCGGTCGAATACCGTATAACTCGGTCGAAAACTTAAGAGCGAGTACCGTCACGGTCGAAAACATAAATCGCAATATTGGTATATCCACTGTGCATACGGTTGGGTTTAGCGGTTTTCGATCACTTAAATGTCGCCGGTAAATTTATTGATGTAGAATTAAAGTTAAAAGTAGACTAAATGAACGTATAGAATATTTAAAGAGGAGTTCTATAGTTTTAGTTATTTTTTACCTATGAATAGACTTTTATTATGAAACTTCACAGTATTTAAGTTTAATGTGTGTTTATGCAATACCAGAAATAAAAAAAAAAAACATGTTACCTTACAGCTTTTGTGTTATTATCTTCACAACAACATGTCCGTATTTAAATTTTGGCATCAAGTTGTAGGTTTTCCAGAAAATACGAAAACATATTTCAAAATTGATTACATCTCGTGTTTAATTAAAACTAATTCATAGATGCAGACGATGTTAATAATAGTCCCAGAAATGATAATTATAAGTTTGAATTTAACTGTTTGGTATTTAAAAAAAAAACATTCCGACCGAGTGTCAATTTTTTTTTTCAATTTTGCAATAAAAACATAGTGTATTTTTTAATCTTTTGAAATAATGTATGTATAAATTTGTTTAAAATCTTACAAAATACTCGCTAAAACACGTTTTATGAAAATTATTTAAAAAAAAAACAACCATATAATTTGAAAAACTATAGCTCTTAAAATATGCCATCGTTAAATAAAATGCATTTGCAAAATGACGTTTTGCTACTAAATGTTAGGGCCACTTGTTTTTTTAATGTCATAATTATTCTCGTTATAACAATATTTATTTAAAATCAATTACAATCTTTGGAACAAAAAAAACACACACATTCTAAAACACAATTATTCTGCAATGTTGAATCACCAAACATACACTGCAGTAAAAATATCACATCAACGTAAATTCCTTTAAATAACCAAAAAGCATACTCGTATTTTATACGGGGTTCTCTTTTGAGATACCAAAAACTTCCTCTTTTTCTAGCAAACAAATTGTAAAACATGTGTCTAAAAGGCCGCGGCCTAATGTAACGTAAATAATGAAACAGAAATGAAATTTGTTTCCTGAACTATCATTTCAAAGATACGCAAACGGGCGTACGTTCCAAAATATTGTCATAAGACTTTATCAAATTTATATTTCGTATCAGGAAGGTCTATAAATTGCCGCGACATATTCATTTATATTTAGTGTAGCTGTTATTTAACTGATAAGCTACACCCAGATAAGCGCGTCACCTCCGAACACATCCGGATAAACTGTTTGAAATAGCAATAATTTCGGTATAATCTATCACTTATTTCGTTGATCCAGTTGACCTGACGCAAAGGTGACTATCACTGACAAGCGCGTATCCAGCATACGCACGTACGCCAATGCGTACAATTCGTCAGCAAAAAGTGAAAACAACTGAAGGCTGAGTGGGTTACGTGCTAATTTCTTCCGAATATATACCAGTGGTAATTTACCTATTTCTCTCGCAGTAATTATTTCAATTATTTTAAATTAACATATGAAAGCATCACTTGTCTTCTAATTCCTAAAATTTCTTTCCCCAAATTCAGCCTACCTCCACATCAGCTTCTTTTTGTCAGCCGGGTAGGTTGTCCATAGTGGATTACGTAATTTCACTATCATAAAGAGTTGATACTTTTTTAATACCCCTTGCAAACCCCACACTATATTGGAACAGTAGCACTTGAAGCATCTTGAAAGTATCTAGTACTATCTTTTGTGGCATTAGCTGCTTCTTCATTAACCTAATAATTAAAAATATTGGCACTCATACAGTCTTTGCTCCTAAGAGCGAGATCTTTATCCAGGACTTTCCTTGCCCTTCACATTTTGCACTTTTACCACACTATTTAATTAAATGTCCATTAAACTTGTTCAATCTGTCTATAAAATCTCATTATATGGGGGACAAATAACCCCCGATTTCAAATTATGAGGGAACACTGTATAACACCTGCTATAGCATTCATAGAGAGACCAGCACGCATGTTAAGAAGCTTCACAACGCGTTTAACAGTCTCATTATTCTTATGTCGCTCTAAATAATGATCTTACAAACACGTATACTTTTTGTTAAAATGTTCTCGTCAGCAAGCTTTGGTTTTAAGATTGGAGGAAGTTTAGACAAACCATTCCATTCGTGTTTTTTTTTTCGTGTACTCGTATTTTCGAAGTTTAAATAAGCTGAACCTTGTCCGGTTACTGAATTGAAATAATCGAAAATGAGAAGTTATCAAGTTTTACCCCAAATCAAACATTTGAACAGCATTCCCTATGCTATGTTCACCTTCTCCTGGTTATATATCAAGTGATGTAGCATATGTTTGGTGACAATATAAATCCCCTCAGTGAACCAGACCTTCTATAACGGCATATGAAAGAAAATTAGAAACCGAAAGGAGATTCAGGTATACAGATGGTTAAGTCGTTATAAGAGATACGATGTCGTATTTGCGAGATTACCAATCCATAATTAAAAGTGAGGTAAGACGTAATTACGACATACGATTACGTGTTTGCGAGATGACCAATTCATAATTAAAAGTGAAATAAGACGTAATTACGAGATATGATATCGTATTTGCGAGACAACCAATTCATACTTAATAGTGAGGTAAGACGTAATCACGAGATATGATGTCGTATTTGCGAGACAACCAGTCCATAGTTAAAAGGAGGTAAGACGTACTTACGAGTTACGATGTCGTGTTTGCGAGATGACCAATTTATAATAAAAGTGATATCAGACGTAATTACGAGATACGATGTCGTGTTTGCGCGATGACCAATTCATAATAAAAGTGATGTTAAACGTAATTACGAGACACGATATCGTGTTTGCGAGATGACCAATGCATAATAAGGAATGTCAGACTTAATTACTAGATACGATGTCATATTTGCGATATAACCAATTCATATTTAAAGGTAAAGTAAGACGTAATTACGAGATACGATGTCGTTTTTGCGAGATAACCAAATGGTAATTAAAAATGAAATAAGACGTGATTACGAGATAACCAAGTCTAAAGTAAAGCTAAGTTGTAATTACGAAATAAAAATTGAATTTTAGTGGCACTTCTTAGCTTCCGTTGAAATTTATTTGATTATGACAGGAAAACGTAATCAAACCACGTGATTTTACAGATAACCCCAGATAGCCTTATTGACGAGACGCGCACATGACCTAACTGCTGGTGGCTGATAGGAAACACCCGCATCACAAAGGCTTGATAACATATAAAGCACTACAACAATAAACGACAGGTAAGTGTATTTTATTTAGTTTTCGTGTTACTGTACCATATATTTCTTTATTGGTTCAACAGAAGTAGTGGTTCCGGTGATAAAGTAGAATCACAGGCAGGATTAGTTGACCTTGGTTGGTCCCTCCCTACCACTCCAACCGCCCAGTTACAAATTTGTGGTTATATATTTTATTTTAAAATTAAATATGCACAGATCCTCTCAATACACCTGATCTATTAATCCTGTTAAAAGCAGTAGTGTAGTGTTTAAATGAAACTTTATAAGCGGAAGTCAATTCCTGAAAATGACCTTGATAAAATAACATGCACACGTAGACGCCATGTTACTAATGGATATATCGAAATCGAATTTTGAAGAACACAGATTTTAAGCTTGAATAAAAATAAGTAGATATATGACCAGCATAAGACTTTTAATTCAAATCACATAACCACCTAAACAACATTCACACATTCACGGAGAAGAATTGGCAATAGGGGTCACCATCATGGCACGGTCAGCAGGGGAGTTTAAACCTGGTTTACGGGTACGTCCATCATCGCTCTTCCCATGTCTTTATATCATAAGAGTGTTAGTAAAGATAACCCTGTCAAACGTTTTACTTACAAACTCGTCAGCACGCTCCTGATGAAGAAGACGCTTTTATTTCCACGTCATAAGTCAAGTTGGGTTGAGGCCATCCTCGATTAACCGTACAAAGTTTCATATAAATTTAAGCACTTGACATATGACCATGAGCAAACAAATAACAATAATACAAAACATTATCAGTTCAATGGGGCGTGAGTTTTATTTGTTTCTATTTTTTTATTCTTTTTTGTTAACGCTTTTCTAAATTTTGCAATGCCCATAATACCCATCTAAACATGACTGGATATTAAAAGTAGAGAAAGCCATGTAAATGTTGCCCTTGAGGAGTAATTTAATCTTGCGTCCCAATTTTGAATATAATTATCTCGCAGTCTTTGTTTGAATGTTGAAATTAATATATTTATACCCCCAGCTCTTTTTGCTATCCACACATAATACAACCTTAATTTATATTAAGTATCTCTGACAAGAGAGGCCCAGCTATAGCATTATGTGATGACTCTTAACATCTTAAGTAAACATGATGAATATACTTTCGATCGTTACTATTCAATACTTTTAACTATTATTTTATAATCATGTATATTCGTTAAGTATAATAAATTGTTTCCTTACTCGCTGTAAATAGTCATTTTGTGTCGAAACTTTCACACCTAATAACGATTTTACAAAATTGTAAGTAGTAAGGGGGACGGTTCAACGCCACGGACTGCGCATGCGCGGCGGCCATCTTGTTTCTATTGACTGCGCATGCGCGGCGGCCATCTTGTTTCTGCGCATAGACAGCCATTTTGGACATTTAGTGGTTGATCTACAGGCCAACACAGCGGAACAAGATAGACTGCAAGAAAATATTCTGAATGGAAATAAAACTTATGAACATGGCTCACCGGCATTACCGGTAGTCTGCGATTCAGACATATACATGTCAAAAGTTATAAGGGACACACCACCATATTATCCTCAAGACTCAACCAGTTGTTCCTCGGGCGAAAGTGATTATTCCGAAGATTGTGACAGAGATATGCCTATTTGTGACTACTGTGGGATCATGTTTGGGGATGTACACGCTTTACAGAACCACGTGAAGCAATGGTGTGTAGAAAGAAAACGGAAACTGGATCATGAAGGTGTTGACACACAAATGACAGACGAACCGAAAAAGAAAAAATGGATAACGTTACCAGACGACGATGAAAGTGATAAAGAAGAAGAGATTAATGATGAATCATCTGATACAGATGACAGTCAGGAGGATGAACCATCTGAAGATGATGAAGGATAAGTGTTTTCTGACATGTTCAACAAGGTTCAAGATTTAAACGAGTCTGTGTGGCAACGTAAATATAATAAATATCTGGACCACAATATGTCCGAAGAAGAGGCTAAAAGTACAGCGAATAAGAAAATGATGAGTACATACACAGACGACGTTATAGAAATATATAATCAACTCATTCACCATATCTATCAACTACAACGAGGGACTATACACCGACAAGTTATGAAGGATGTAGAAAAGTACAAGGCTCGTAACATGGAAGAGAAGTTGGCTATAAACATAGCAACAAAGAAAAACAAACATTTAATTGAATCGATTTTGGAAACATTGGATTCTGATGATATGGAAAAAGACGAAACAGAAGAAGTGGAGAGTGAGGAAGAAACATAGGTGTTGAAACATAGAGAATTCTGTTTATTCTATGCTGATCATAAATGTGGTTTCAAAACGAAACAAACCATAAATTTGTTTAGAGAACCAAGTGTTAATGAAGACATCGTTACATGTTTTGATCATTCATTGTAAATATTATGTATTGTGATGTAAATACATATTCATTACGTATCAATAAAAATGAAAATAGTCAAAATGTGCTATGGTATTTTATTAATAATCAAACGACAAATGATCTTTGTTAACCCCACGTGATATAACATGTAAGGGAAAGTATGGCATATACATTCTTATATTACAAGCATCAAATCAATATTGTTCTATATTGTCCAGTCCCAATCGAAAACTGGCACATCCGCCATTGCGCCAGTCGTATATCAGGTTAGTAACCTCTTCATTGTCGGCGACGTAATTATTCCACTGTTGAATGTTCAAATTGTTTATGTTCGAGTTTATATCGTTTTTTTACGGATAACACCTTCAAAGATTCTTTAAATCTTTCTAGAGCGTACTCGTGCTTAAACCACTGTCTGATACTATGTCTTGTCTTTGGTGTTTTACACGACTTTAGCAAAGTAAGTTTATATAAATCGTATCGAAGTATATATTTCAAGGAAATGAGTGGCTTTTCCACTAGAATACGGTAAATAAAATTACACAATTCATCAGGTAAAACCATAGGCGTTTCTTCAGGATCCATATCATTTCACGAGGGATTACATTCCTTACATTCTTTCACTTTGTGTTCAGGAATACTGTAACACGACACGACGCTGTGCAATTCTGGTATAAAACTGTCGATCACACGAAGTCCATTCCTGAGCTCTCTATACTCTTCAAAATATAAAGACACGCCCTTTTTAGTGGCACAGACTTACGTAGCATTTTCCGGCCACCAGAACTTTCGAATATCTACACATTTGAATCCGCTCTGCACCGTCACGTACCAGTTACCGCCGAGATGACGTCTGTAATATGTATCTTGATTCAATTTCATTTGTGACACTGCGATGTCCACGTGCGGTAAACTAATGAACAGTTCATTACACCTTGATAAATTCAGAGCGATTCCATCCTGTGTCGGAATATTTTCATTAAGTACCTTTCTCACGTGAACGTAGGTGTTTCCATTCAATATACTATCGAAGAGATACAATTCTTTCCCTATAAGCTGGAAATAACGAGCCTGAATGCCTTTGTTCATAGGTCTCTTGTAGCCATGGTAATAACTGATCGAGAATGCTGGGATTAGTTTCGGGTGTTTTCTCTGATCACGCTACGGTGTCAATATCTCGTTACAGAGTTATTCTTCGGGTACGGAACGAAGTTGATTTTCCTCGAGAACGGTAAAATCACAGATGTTATAGCTTTTTATACTTTCTTACTAGATTCTGATTAGTCAACGCTGTATTTTTTTTTATTTACTTATTATTATTTATTTAATTTATTACAGTAGTTATGTTTGGTTGTCTTAATGTGTATGATTGATTGAGACAATACATGCGTAGTGAATGTATGTTCATTTGTGAGCTGAACGTTGGAAAGTTAACAAGGTAAAATGAGTTATTAAAATGGATATAAAATTGATAAATACTTTTTCATAAAAAGATGGATCATAGTAAATTAAACTTTAGGAGGTTTGTAAAGTCTATTTGATGTTCACTTTTTTATTTTTAATTTAATAAGTTGATGCTATATATATATAGATAGATGTTTAGTTCATGTTTAGTTTTTTAAGAAACGGTTGTCACTAAAACGTCTCCGTCTATGGCTTAGGACCTGACCCCCCCTAAATGTCCGCGACCACGCCCTAGATCGAGTATACAAGTCAGCTCTGTATACTTTTGAGACGTTCTTATCAAACGCATGACTATCGTTTTAAACTTAGACGTCAGTCGGCTTCTTAATTAAAACTATGACCGCACATACGACGTTATCTAAAATGGTCGCCTTCCGACACGCGGTCAAAACGGCCGCCACGCGCACAGCCAAAATGGCCGCCTTCCGATACGCGTTCAAAATGGCCACCGCGCGCACATTCAAAATGGCCGTCTATGCGCAGAAACAAGATGGCCACCGTGCATGCGCAGTCAATAGAAACAAGATGGCCGCCGCGCATGCGCAGTCCGTGGCGTTGAACCGTCCCCCTTACTACCGTTCTATCCTATGGGCTTGAATTAGCCCCAAAATTGCGCTGGTATAATTTAATATAGGAGTGAGTAGTAACTTAATTAGGATATAATTTTGGGCTTGATCTGCCAAAGATTTTTGAGCGTTGCTAAATAATCCAAAGTATAAGCATTTACCATGTCCAGTTTAGCATTAATAAAATAAAACTGTATGCTTTTGGATACCATGTTCAGTTTAGCATTATTAAAATAAAACTGTATGCTTTTGGATACGTATATATGATTATAATGTATTCAGTATAAATTGATGTATATCTGCGACATTCGGCCTTCAGCTATAACATTGCTATGCATATATAAAACACGCAGTAATATAATGGCATACACATGACGTACAGATAACCGATTGTATATCAATTCAGTGTTATAACGCAGCATTCTCAGGGTCATGATATATATCGTATCTCGCTTTTCACAACTTCATAACATGCTTTGGTAAAGGTCGTAGTTGCGGCTATTCACGAATCAAGTCAAAGCCTTGCTGTCTGTGTCCTGGTCACTATATAGTAGCCTGCACCATTAGCAAATCTACGTTCCGAGCAGTAAATAAAGTGATCCATGACTATATATGTATGGCTGTTACGTTTTAACTGTTCTGAGTTTCAAATCACCCTGTCTGTCTTTAATGTCCCCGCCATTCGAAAAATGATGAGGGATAACATTATCCCTGTACGTCGGTTTGTCCATGTTTCGTCCGTCCGAGGAAAACAATTTGTTTCCGATCACTAACTTTGAAAGGTGTCTATGTATTTAATTGATATGCCGTGTGTAGCCGTATAACGAGTTTCACCCATTTTTACTTAAAACCTTCAATAAAAATCAGTTTCCTATCAGTCGCGGGGACACATTTCCATCTTTTTGTATTTTTTCTACAAGCTGCAAATTGAATGTGCTAGGTCCAGAGCACTTTGATATTTTACATTTGAAGGAAAGATTGGCACTTCTGAAAATAATTCATATCTTGGAACTGAACGAAATATTTGAGTTGAACTGTCATACATCACATAATAACACACATCTCGGAGTTGAACATCCGTGAAATTTGAGAGTTGTTGCCATGCATATTATATTATAAAGCAGATAAATATACTTTCAAAGGCAACACATTCAGTTACCTCCTCTGACTTATTCGAAAAAGGGTCAACTTTGCACAGAACATAGTATTTTGTACCCTGTATTAGAAATACTCGTAACGGTGCAAACTGGTCTTTTTGTATATTACAAAAAAGAATTGACATGTTTAAATCTCACACGTTTCGCCCTTATCAGTACTTAAAGTGCTTTGATTTGTATTGTGATCCACCACAACAGTGTATGGAATATAAGTTCACTAAAAACAATAATAGTATCCATCACGTCAGATGGCTAGAGTCGTAACCAGGGGTTAAATTATACCCAGCAGGTATACAATGATACGTTATTTGATACCAAACACATGTTAAAGCATTCACCTATTTAGTTTATTAAAATAAGCATTGCACAGTCACAAATAGTGCAATTGTTTTCTAGATAGTTGATAAATATTTTTGTATGATATATTATAGAGTATTTTCTCAAATGTTTTACCGAGCTATATATATAGAACCTGCCACGGATTGGAGTAATATGGGGGAAATGGTAATAGATATAGACATGAGCAAATGTATCACCATAAGAATTCATTAATATTATCCGAGAATTCAATTCTCATACGAACATAGATTTAAATCATTTGAGAATACAGCATATGGCGTTTGAAATATTAAAAGTTTCCCATGGTATACCCCCATCAGCTGAAGGGGTCTTCCCCTCCCACACCCTCCCCCCACACTTAAATTATTTTTGTGTACTTCCAGCTAATCGCTTCGAATACCCAGAACACATTTGCCAGGAAGTGGTTTTATGCGTTTTTTTACATATATCTGACATGTCTAGTAAGGTATTGCAGAATGTGTTTTCTTGCGGGTTAAAACTTTGTAATGGATCTATTTTGTCCGCGATTAAGCAAGCTTGCTTTACTCATGCAAATGATTTAGCTCGTTATTTCTAATATAAAACTTTTATTTTCACCAAAAAATACAATTTGTGTCATTTATTTTCAGTACAGTTTGTTCTCTAAAGTACGCCGGGGCAAGTGACTCGGTGTGCCTCAACGTAGTCTGCTTACATGTTATAAATAAATATTGATAAATATATATAAAGTTATCTTTAATGAACACTTTTACAATATAAATACAGTTGCATGTATTTTGATCGTTTATCACATTCCAAAGACGACAGTTGCTGGACAGAGCATCGGCTTGTTGCATTGTCTTAGCCTCTACTCATGAAATTAGTTTAGAAAGACACTAACTTAGTGATCTCTACATATCAAGTAAAATTGTCATACATTGTGGTTGTGGTAAATATTGTTATCTCCTTCAATATGCAGTTATTTGAAATCGTTATCTTTACGTCTCACACCACTATTACATTTCCCATAGGGCTCCCTTGTAGCATTTATGTCCAAAATCACAATGAAAAAAACAAACAAAATCTGCAGCATGTATCCTGTCTCAAATTCTTCATTGGTGGAAGATCTGCGATTATAACGAAAAAATCATACCTTGACCATTTTTTTAAATTAAATGGTTTTATGATATCAATTTCCAGAGAAATAATATTTTAAGCATTCGCCTACGATGCGGTTCAACTCATCAATTATAAAATGACATAGAATAACTAGAAATCTGGTATCAATATCACATTTTCGGTGTTGATTTCTAAACCATTGACCATTTCATACATGGTAGGAAAAATAAACCACTACAATTTAAAGCCCTAATAAAAGAAGAAAAATAGAACGTTAAGTTTTACTTCTACCTACTTCAGCTGTCAGTAGTATTCAAGGGATATACTAATGATGTGAGTCCTTAGACGTTGAGCCCAAACATGATCAACAAGTACAAGTGAGTCATACCCGGAACATAATCAACGCTTCCAAGAAGATAAAGTTATCTCTCGTCATTTGTATGATATTCTATGAATATCAAGTCAAGTCAATTTTTATTAGCAAATCGGCAACATAATGCCTTTTGCCATTTACAAAATATTATTACATGAGATATGTGTAAATCACATTGTAACGAAGTGAACAAGACAGCATAGATATTCGTAGAATGATAAAGTCAATTATCTAAACACAAGTAACATAACCTAATATAGTTTCAACCTAACTTAAGATCATCCCTAACCGACCTTCAAACTAGGCTAATTTTATATATCCTTTACAGGAGTTGAAATGGGTACACGATGTTTTTCTATTCAGAACAATCAGTTTATAATTAATTGCTGCTATACCGAAAATATCATATGTATACAATATCATGTTATTATTTTACTATACAGTCTTGATTTCCTGCATTTGTAATTTGTATTGATGCGAAGGAGAACATAAAAAGAGAACCACATCGTCTCCCTCGCTACTGATGGCATGATATGAAGAAGCACGATGGACATCATTGAAGTCGATATTGAATTCACACCCATGTAATTCGGACCAAAACGGTGTGCAATTTTATAAACATGACAAAGTATTTTTTAACCCTTTTGCCAACTGGAAACCATTTCAGGGATATAAAATGTTCAGGGCCAATATGTGACCTCTGTTCCATATTTAGAATAAATCTTATTCTGTGTGATTTGAAGGTTACAACATAACCTAGAAAATGGTGTTAAACCTAAAAACAGAAAAAAAAACAATAAAGTGTTAAAATGTAGCATAATTCATATCTTGAAATGTTAATAACAAATATAACGAGTATTATAAACACCGCCTTTTTTCACTCGATCACATAAAAGGACCTCATAGAGGAACAGAATACACCCAAAAGAAAATCTTACACTCACTCAGTTTATTAAGTATTATGTGTTCATAAGGGTATTGAAACACCAATCAAGCCCCATATCACTGGATAAGGCATTAAGCGGTATTATTTTAAGAAACACTGGATGGGATCCATGATTCCAAGGAATCATAAGTAAAAAAATAGCACAATATCATAATGGTATAGATGGTATAATGGTATTACATTTTTCAAGAAAAGAAAAAAAAATAATTGCGTAATGTTTAAGGAACTCATTATTACTAAAGTCTCCCGTTTGAGAACTTCAATTTTATATTGTTTTGTCTTTCATTCAATTTCAAGACAGGTCACATTTCTTGAGGTGTTAAGATTTTTATCTTGTTCAAATCATGTGAATAATCAGCAACTGTAGGTGTATATCTGTAATCTAGAAATTTCCACAAGATTATATACGATTACTGCTATTTTTGTAACCATTAAATATTGGGTAGTGTGAAACCATATCCCTTAGAGTAATTTCCAAATTCTTCTAAAGTGAAATCTTTGTATATCTGAAATGATCACATGTGGTATTCCTTATTTAAACATGTGTTTTTAAGTTACTTATGCTATATTTTCTTGTAAGGTAATCTTATTTAGAAATAGACTGATGTCATCAATGTATCCAACACTTCTACGGGATACCTCGATGATACACGTGATATCGATCATTTTTCTTTCACTGAAACTGTTAGTCAGTATTTATCCTAGTAAGCTAACGTTTCTAACTGTAATGTTGCCTTTCTTGACCTAAATATCTTTAATACGAACATATATGATAAAAAAAGATGTGTTTGATTTCGATATTGCAAATTTGGATTGGGATTAACATCCAGCTACATCATATGGGGTTTACATTTCCCAACTTATTCGATTTGCTCTGTTGTAGATTTTAATAAATCTAATATCTTCATAACGAAAAAATAACTCTCTCTAAAATTAGAGTTACCATAATCACAAATACTTAAGGCCTTTTCTATATTTTACTACCACAGTTCTCCTCTCATTTGCAAATATAACGTTAATTTAAAAACATGACATGGTTTGCCTTTACTTGATTTTGAACTTTATTCGCTAAACATATCAAGGAGTTTTTCCTCTTTAATTTTGCGATGGCTGTCATATATTATCCCCGTCTTGGCATACCCTTGATATATTGACGCAGCTCTGGCGTCATCGAATACATTTGTAAGTAACATCACTTGTTTCTTTTATATACATTTACCTGAACATTTCTGTTTTTTTAATATATACACATCTACATGCTGGCGTATTTGTAAGTAACAGTCTAGCCGGGATACTTGTATTTACAATGTCTCGACCGGGGAAAGAGCGAGGGTGGGTGTACTCGTAAGTTTAAGCTCCCAAGTAACGCATTGTGTTACTAACAGTTTCAAGACGGATTTCAGTTCATCACGCGGAAGTTTAGTTTCCATTACTACAGAAGATGCTACGAGAAAAGAACTGGCCAATGATAACGTTTGCATAACATGCCTGGAATCCCCAACCCCCTCTTAAAGCAAATCATTCATTTATTACATAAATTGCAAATATCTTTGTACAACTGTGTATTTCAATGTTAGCCCACGTCCGATCTTCGTCTCAAATGTGAATGGCAAGCTATTTTGGTCTGTGCACATGAACGACTGAGTTAAATCGATTAACAGGAAAACTATTGAAATGTTACCACTAGTAATCTTGAACTGACACAAACAAACTAACGACATGAAAAATATGCAGTTATACTACACAATAACTATAGAACAATAAACGACGAATTTACCGCATAAAATGGCATAAGTCACACAATGCTTATTACCGGGTGTACCGTAGTTTATTATATTTGTGAGGATGAAACAACAATATTTGTAGTATTTAATATAATATTTTGAAATAATCTAATAACCGGTTGATGTTTTTATCAGTGTATCTGTTTTAGCTTGTCTCTTTACACACTGGGATGTTACCTTCCACTTGGAAAATTGTTACCGTAATTACCTGTTTAATTATAATGTGTACATTATGATCATGCCTGCAACTGAATTTTAATATATCGTCAGGAATGTTGAAGGAGACAACGAAAATATGGAACACGAATTGAGCAACCCTAAGAAATGTACAAACAGCCTTGAAAATGGATCTTTTTGTGGAGAAGTAATAGGGAATAACGAAGAGAAGTGCCAACTTTGCAAATTAGACATTGTATCAGGTATTTTGAGATTTATATTTTATTTTGTGTACATATATGGTTCATATGTTATATTACCGCATTTAGAAGTTGTGTATCTATTTGTCATGTTCATTGGGCAAAAAAAGTAATGAAACAAGAAAACAAATCAGCAAAGTGATATAATGTGCTATATGGTAATTTAATGATTCCACATTCGTGACACCATTTGTTAATGAAAGTTACAACATATATCAGAGGTGTTGGGGTGTTATGCAGATATAGCAGTTGAGCAAGTAAGTATTTTGGAGGCAGATAGTTGAATGTGTGCTGGGAACACGATTGGTGAACATGTATTGTGAGTAAGATCGTTGAACAGATATTTTGAGGAATATAATTGAGCAAGTATTATAAGGAAGATTGCTGCACAGGTGTTTTTCAAACGGAAAACTCTTTGTCATATTTTTGGCAGGTAGACTTTTAAAAAGTTTTCGGAAAGAACACTGCTAATCGTCGATTTTACTTAGCTATGCAAATTTAAGTAACTAACCTATCTTTTGAACATGTTATGTCTTAGCTGAATGAATCATGATTAAATATTTTGCGACTTCAAAGAACATTTCATATAACTTATTGTTTTATGATATGTTTTCCAGTTTGTATACGAGAAACCTGTGATACGAGACTATTTCGCGGCTCACTGTTTTGTTATAAATGTGGGAAAACTCAGTGTGAAGGTAAGACCATTTAAATGATTGATTGAATATTTAGCTTTATTCTTATGCCGTCGAGGGCTAACATACGATCAGTTTGGCTAAGCACTGTTTCCTGGGTTTCTAAAAGGTTAACCAGTACTAGAGCACACCCCATTTCCGCAAAAAACATAATTTTCCCACTTGAATCGGCTGTGAGAGACGAATGACAGTGAGACACAATGTTGTATATCAATCATCACGAATTATGTTGCCGGGCGGGGTTCGAACTCACGACCACTGGATTGATAGTCAGACGCGTTACCAACTGAGATATTCGTGCCCGGCCAATTTAAATGAAGTTATATTATATGTATACGTAAACATTAAGTTGTTGGCTCGTAAAATGTAATGTAAAAATTATATCTATATAGTATTATCTAAGATGAAAATGATAATGAAAATGTGTTGCCGTGCACGTCTTAATACTATTTATACACTTAACATTAGTCTATTGGACGATAAGTTAAGCGTTTACATGTTTTTTAATTAATATAACCTATTTTGATCGTTATATTTTTCGTTGAATCCTCGCCCTTACGCCACCCAAAACAAATTCACTAGTTTTCAAAGTTTCTTTAAACTAAACTTGTTCCATTAAGACGATCAAATTCTTTACTGTGCCAGGAGGACTACGTAAGCGGTAAAACTATTGTAAAACCATTGTAAGAACTGTATCGAAAGAGCAGTCTACCATTTTGTTTTATATTTTACACATATAGCCTTTAGGTAGATATGTTTTATGTAAAGAATAAGGATGAGGAAATGGAAAATATATTATCCAATATATTATTGAATCAATGCTGTATCATTTCTTTAGCCTTGACAGCTCAGTTTTAGTTTTCTCTTTAACACCTGAAAATATTTCGTCATTTAAAAAAAGAAACCCCTTCTGAAGAATTTAATTGATAATCGAAACAATAACAGTGAACTTTATATCAGCTGATATATATTCGTCATTTAAAAAAAAAGAAAACTCTATTTAGGAGTTTAATTGATAATTGAAACAGTAACAGTTGCGATAATATTGGATATTATATTCAAATATAAGTTGAAAATTATAAGCAACAGCTTTTAAGTGCAGTGGATTTCTTGGATCTCAGAATTACTATGATTTAATGTACATTGTATTATGTTTTCACAAACAATCACATAAAGTCTCGACCTTAATTTCCATAAAAAAACAACAAAACACCTTTTGTATTGTATGAGTCATGTGCTTTATTATAACATTTAGTACGTGATATATACACAATATATAATTTATTTGGTTATACATATAACACAATACATTTCTCTACGTGATTTTTGAAATAATCATAGTTCATAAAAAACTTGATTAGCAACCATTCCATCTAAGTCTCTTTCAGTGTTTTATACTTTGAATATATACAAAACAATCATTTCTTAATACATGGAATATGCTGGTTTGCTTGCCTTGTTATCAACAATTAAATGCACGTTATATGCTATCATAGGAATACAGGCCGTTTGCGAAAAACCGAACCTCTTGGGAAGCGGAAACATACATCCGTGGCATGCCACACTTATTCCTCAAAACAATGGAACTACGGATCTTGTCCAAACGTGCTCTTAACTTACATGTTCAATAATTCGAATAGCATTTTTAGACTAGATGTTACCTGCACGAAGACTTGACTAGAACTGATTTATCTTAACATAAATGCCCTGTGCAAACATACACCAGAAATCACATGACCACATATTTGCCCCCCAAAAGCACGGGATTTTGCTTCTCATTACATTGAGACATATATTTTCCCCTATACTACGTACCGTGGAAAATTTCCAGTCTCAACCTTAATTTCCACCAAAAAACAACAAAACACCTTTTGCATTGTACGAGTCGTGCGCTAGAACTGTTACAAATGTTAGAGTATGAAAAATGCTATTCGAATGCGACCAAAACATTTTACTGAAAATACATTTTTACATATAAAGTTGCTTTGTTATAAACAATTTCTTTCCGGTTGTATCATCTATATAGCCGTCTTTGGCCGAGTCAGTTTTCCACCGAACATGTCTTTTTAAATATACATCATGAATGTTGGATGCAACAGCTGATTTTCTTATTTTGTTTTAACAAAGACCACTTTGAACCAGATCTATAAGCAGATTTAAATGAATAGAAATCTTAAACACCGCAAAACTTAACAAACTCATGGTAAAGTCTCACAAAAGTAAAACATCTGAACCACACAGCCCGATAAGGTGATTTGTATGTATCCTGTCGTTCTTTTTGAGAAGTTGGGAGTTCAACCTTTTTGCGTATTCAATTATTGTTATAACAATCGAATTCTGTGATGGATCTGTAAAGTCACTGGTATCATGCATCCATTTAATCCGTAAATACTGTAGCCGGTTTTCCAATGGTCATCAGGTGATACAAATAGATAGCAACATGTATACCACATGCATGTTTCGCAGTTAATCTTATCTTTTGACGTAAAAAATCTAACACATGCTGTTACTTGATATGACTATTTTGTCACTTTTTGCACTAAATGCTATATTTTGCGACGCCATTCTTTTAATGGCCGTGTATCTTTCGTCTACCATGACTTCTGTATCCTCAAACTCTTCCGTTTCAATGTATGTTTCGAACCAGCATCTGTCAAAAATATATATCAAATGAAATTTTCATTTCAAAATATATATTTAAAATATGTTTTGAAATATACGCCGTAATGCCAACATCCTGAAGAAAATGGTTCATAAGCAAATAGTCCATTATTGCTCCCCCCCCCCCCTCTTCCCCTGGAACTACTGCACCTGTCGAAGGTAAAATAAACACAACATTTATACAATCTTTATAGTGTCCTAATTCGTGGCCAAATATGTGATTCCCAGTGTGGAACTACGTTACATTTTTCTCTCGGATTTCATTTTATTTACATATTTAGTAATTAAACTTATTATCCGATTTGTTTTAGTTTTTTTCCAGCTCTGACTACAGCAATCTATTGCTTCTGTACTTAGAAACCACCACCTAGAATTAAACCTTTTATATTTATTGTTATGAAGGGACGAAAACCCGTCTACCGATATATGTCCCCATATTTTTTTCTAAATAATCAAAAGCAGAATCACTGATATACCAGTCATCTTGGTTTTTATTTTGACATAAGCTTCATGGTTTGTTTGTTTTTCATACTACCCCCCCACCCCCCCCCCCCCCCCACCCCCCTTTAAGTATACATATCCAGTTTTTTTGTCAGTAAATATCCGTAAACATGAATTTTGTAATAAGTGTAAATTTCTGAACAGCACCCTGTGTATTGTTTCGAGCTTCTTGACATGTAGTACTCTTAACCGATTCTTGATCTGTCAAAGACCCTCGAACCTCTAACTCGATATTAAGGTGTTCGATAGTTTTGATTAAAACTTTACTATTTTTTTTTTTTTTTTGAATGGGGTTTAACGCCATTTTCAACACATTTCAGGTTATATATGGCATATCCAGTTTTACTGATGGAGGAAGACCTCAGACTGAGTCAGACTGAGTAGAACCACAGTCCTTCCGCAAGTAACTGGAAACTTTCTCACATAAAGTTTTTGGAGCGAGCGGGACTCGAACCTACGACCATAGCGGTGAGAGGTAAGTGATCTTGAGACGGCGCCTTAGACCACTCGGCCACGGAGGACCCTCTATTTTTTTTTTTTTTTTTTTTTTTTTTTTACTATTACTTCATATACAAAAAGACAGCTGTTTTCCTTGAATCAAGGACTACAGCTGCGCTTACTGCCTTTTAATGACTCGCTTACCTTTGTAGTGCTAACTTAAGTTTTCTGATCGATTTATTTGCGATCCTTAAATGTGTTCTTCTTGTTTGTATCATACAACCGTTATCTTTAATTCTCACTTCCCTGAACATTGAAAAAGTACTGCTCTTGTAATTTGCCTACTTCTTTCCGAATGTTGCACATTACCCAAAATTTACTTCCGGGAGTTGTTCATAACCATAACTCACTTCCGGGAGTTGCACATAACTGTAACTCACTATTGAGAGGTGTACATAACTTTAACTCACTTCCGGGAGTTGCACATAACTGTAACTCACTTTTGGTAGTTTTATATAGCTATAACTCGCTTCCGGGAGTTGTATATATCTATAAATTACATTTGTGAGTTGAACATTATTATAACTCACATTTGTGAGTTGTACATAATTATAACTCACGTCCAGGAGTTGTATATAACTTCAACTTACTTCCGGGTGTTGCCCATTTTAAACTATAGTGTAAAGACGCAATTTTACCAACAACTAAAGCCAACATTTTTACATACACTCTATCATATTTATCTTTAATGTCTAAACTAATCGGGTACTCAAAACCAATTCTAATCTTTAACATTATCCTTTTTTTTGTTGTAATAACCTCAAAACCCAATAAATAGCAAAACCAGCAAGAGATTCTTGTTGGTGTCCATTTGCATCTATCAGCTAATTTGAAAACAAAATCTCAGAGTGAATTGCGTATTTACGACTGACATGACCCCCAATGCCGCCTTCGAAAAACATTTATTTTACAAAAAAAACTTTTTTAATCTCTTGGTAAATATGTGAACTGCTGTTTTTATCCCAAAAGGCGATTAATTAAAAACATAATATTTTTCTTAACCTTTGTGTTCCTTACACAAAACTAAATGTCTTTCGAAAAATATCAATGTGATGATATGCACATTTCAAAATCAAAATTTAACACGTAGCTCGATATATCATATAAATGTTCTGCTACTTTGATGCTTTCAAATTCTTTTTGAATGTATGTAAATAAGTATTTATATAATTATATGCCGACAATATAAAAACCATTCTGGGTAAACGTTAGTGGATCCATGACCTTTGGTTTGTCTTGAACTCTCGTCATAACTCCCATATTCAATAATAATTGTGTGTATTTCCTTTTCAACAAAATTTGATTTTACAAAGACGATTTGTTATTGTTCAAGTGAATACTTGATATAGTGGTTTAAAATGTTAACATATAACCATCTTCAACGTCTATAATAGATCGATTATTCGATATTTCTTTCCATTTTTGTAAACAGTGTTTTGAACTACCAACTTGAGTTAATACATCTTTGTTTTGATCACGTGTCAAGCTTGAGTAAATTGTACTACAACAATAATTCGTTTCTGATCACGTGACTTTATCTGACACACTACCTGTCTGGTGACCTGTATCTAGGTCACCTGTACTTTACAATCGTTCTATATCTACACTTTCTACTTTACTATTACTAGAATAGAACTACTTATCTTATTATTTGTATTTCTTTGTGGACACTCATTTTTTCCAATGACCAGGCTTCCCGCACAGAAAACATCCCCATTTCGTCTACCCAGTATTTAGCTCTGTCATGGTCCATGTGTTGCTATTCTTTGTTGTAAAACCACGCTTTACCCATGGGCCTCTTCGTCCTGTCCCTATTAGCCTTCTTGGGTATATCTTTTTCTCGTCCTTGTCGTCGCCGGCCTTAGCTTTTAGACTAGATGTTACCTGCGAGAAGACTCGACTAGAACTGATTTATCTTAACATAAATGCCCTGTGCAAACATACGCCAGAAATCACGTGACCACATATTTGCCCCCAAAAGCACGGGATTTTGCTTCTCATTACGTTGAGAAATATATGTTCCCCTATACTACGTACCGTGAAAAATTTGATTGAATTACGACTACATTGATATACCTAGAACTCTCCTCTAAATGCTGAGCGTCAAGCGAGGAAGCTTCTAGTACCATTTTTAAAGTCTTTGGTATGACCCGGCCGGGGATCGAACCAACGATCTTCTGCATGCGAGGCGGACGCTCTACCACTCGACCACGCCGCGGTCTTTGATAAACTGACCTTCCAGTCAATTTTATTGTGGTGTATTTGCGATCACTTATGAATCGCCTTTGAATATTTCAATGCAAAACGAATGTTGAAACAAAATGCTTCACCTAGCATTGTAAAAATGCGTTGGAGTCCTCCGTGGCCGGATGGAATAAGGCGTCGTCTCTGGATAACTTATCTCTCACCACTCAGGTCGTAGGATCGAGTCCCGCTCGGCCAAAAATCTTTATGTGACAAAGTTTGCCAGTTATTTCCCGAAGGACAGTGGTTCTACTCAGATTCATTCTGAGGTCTTCCTCCACCAATAAAACTGGATATGCCATATACAACCTATAATGTGTTGGAAATTGCGTTAAACCCCATTCAAAAACAATACGTTGACTGCAAATAGGGCATCTGCGTCATTATTAAATTCATAAGGCTTAATCAAACAAACATTTAATTTCAGGAAACCCCAATTTTAAATGTCTACAATGTGTTGTTACATATTTACCCACATTTAGACTAGTTTTTACCTAACTGATTAATTACATCAGAATGCGTTTCTAGCTGAAACACTTTTGAATACTATTTAAATTTTAAAAGTCAATACCCTGTTGCTGAAACTGAATCTTTGTTTAACTAATCTTCGGAAAACTTTGAGAATATTCTAAAATTGCAAGTAGCGAACTAGAAAAGTTTATCACCAATGTTTAAATTATAGTTTTACAGAAAATTGACTTGTAGACAATTCGTATTTTTTTAACATTTTAAACACATTTTGATACATTTACCATATGATGTAGCTGTCAGAATTACAGCATATTATAAACACGTTTTAATCAATTTAAACATAACAGTATTAAAAAATATATTCAACCTATTTTGAAAAGTTAAGTATGTTTCCATTATTACTTAAACTATGTTCAACCGATACTTAATATATTTTTACTCCAAACAATATGTTCACAAAATCATGAAAAAAAAATTGGCTGAAACATGCACTCCTTATGGTAATTACAAGTAATATGATTTAATCAATACAGACGGCATATTTATTAAAATATTGTTGAAACTATACAATATCCATCCGGATATGATAGACTCTTAAAATCTCACATGATTTTACTGTATATTAATGCAGGTGAAGTAAATGATGAATGCAAACCGCAGGAAAAGGATAAATCACCAACAAAAAACCTTCAATCCGACATGTTAAATTACGATTCCAGTGCTGATTCAGGCAGTAGACTTCCTTATGAAGCTCGGTAAGTTCGTAGAGAAATTAACTATATTATTTGTTGTATGTATAATGAATATGACCAAAAAGTAGATCACTATAAATGCAAAGTTCTTTTCAGTGTACCTTTACTGTAATGCTATTGGTGATGAGTTTCATTATCTTCTAGTTTGTCCATTGTTTCACGACGATAGAATGTTTTATCTTAATAAATTCTATTATACAAAACCTAATAGTTTTAAGTGTATAGAACTATTTAACATTGTAAATCCAAACAAGCTTAAAAAGCTGAGCATATTTTGTGATAAAATTATGCAATACTTTAAAGGCAGAACATAGGTTATTAATTTTATCTTTATATATGTATTGTACGTAATACTAATTGAATAGTGTATATATATTATATGTTCTTATATCACAGTACTTGTGTGTGTATATATATATGTGTGTGTGTGTGTGTGTGTGTGTGTGTGTGTGTGTACTAATTGAATAGTATATATATCATATGTTCTTATATCACAGTACTTGTGTGTATATATATATGTATGTATGTGTATGTATGTAAATATATATACATATATATATACATAACCAAGACATAAATGTACAGACCAGACTACGGCGGGTGCGCCTAGCTACAATGCAAACCATAGATACAATATCAAGGCCTTTGCCAAACCAATAAATTTGGTGTCGACCGTGACTTATATACTATGCAATTACATGCAACACATCTGGACAGGGTGGACAAATTTACGTATATGAAGTGATAGCTTTATACGAGTAGGATCCAGTTAAGGATTCATGACTACTCACATGCTATATAAAGGACAGATTTATAAACCCGTTGGATCATATAGATACAGTGAATTCATATATATCTAATTGCATAAAGGGAGATAATTAAATTCACAACAACGGAATTTACATATATGAAGATAATTATTTGTAAATAACCAAGACATAAATGTACAGACGTTGTTGTGAATTTAATTATCTCCCTTTACCGTCATTGACGCGTCTTGAACACACGACGTTCAGATTAATAAATGTAATATGATGTACACGTTAACCAACTGAGATATTGCGCAATTACGACGTTTATTGTCGTATTTTAAGATATTTATTTGCTTTTCAGTTTCAAATGTAGGTCGCTATGCAGTTACTTCCCTTGATTTGTTCAGATTAGAACATTTTTTTACTATAAATAGTAAATAATACACATGTTACTATCTATAGTAACAAAAATGGGCGTGTTTTAAGCCGATTATTGCCTTCACGTGCTGATTATCACTTATCGGCCCGGGCTGAGAACTCATAATCATGATCGGTCCGGTGAAGGCGTGCGCGTGAAACCAAGGACTCACACCACTATTATCTCCCTTGAGTACTCCGGACCTACAGGTGAAGGAGGTAGAAATAAAACTTTAGTTCTCGTTTTCTTCTTTTTTCAGGGCTTTGTACTGCAATGTTTTGTTTTTTGCTGGCATGATTTAAATGGTCAGTATTTTAGAAATCACCACTGAAAATTTGATGCTGATACCAGCTTTCTGGACAATTCTGTGTCGTTTCAGAATTGTTGGTTCGAACGGAATCTAGGGCGAATAGTTGACATATTATTACTCTGGAAATTGATAGGTCTCACAAAAGCATTGAATTTAAAAAAAAAAAAACCTGGTCAAGGTATACTTTTTTTTCTTTATAATTGCATATCTTGAACCAGTGAAGAATTTGAGCCCAGACACATGCTGCAGAATTTCATTTTTCACTCTGTTTTGGACATAAATGTTACAATGGAGCCCTATGGGAAATGTAATAGTGGTGTGAGAGGTTAACATAAACTGACAGATCTGCATGTTGCAGTGTTGAGGGATGCTGATTTCTTTAAATAGAAGGTATTAAACTATAATTTGGACATGTTATGAATAGTTGAACACAATCTGAGTTTTTAAACATTTCAATATAACTAATGGTGCAGATTTGCATTTTTTTTCATGCATTTATGATAGAGATTGCACACATTGACCAAGCTTTGTATATGTCAATTTCTTGATATTCATATTATCCATGTATGATTTAGTATTCTGTTAAATGTGGAAACAAAAAGAGAGATACATCATGTTTAACGCATGGCAGAATGCTGGTTTACTCTGTAGATGGTCATTTTGGTGTTTCCTTGCCCTAAGTTTAGGTTTATGAACAGTGTCCAGTCTCATATTTCATGAACACCTGTCCTCAGACAGATCCCATTTGTGACACTCTCTCCATCATGTGTGGTTTTGCCATATTTCTGTAGAGCTACCAACCCTTAATTCCGGTTGAAGTATCTGCAAGATCACACTGAATTCCAATGGACATGCTTATTGCTCAGATTGTGAATTTTAAGCTGATTTTTACATTAATTTATTACCCCACCCACTTATTTCTGCATACAAAAATAGAATTGTTTGCAAAATGAAATAAATTGCATATTTACAGTGGACTGGGAGTTTGTACTAATTTTTATTGTTTAATTATGAAAAGGCAGTAGTTGCAATCTTGCCAAGAGGCCAGTTTACGGTTAACTTCGGTTGTTTTCGGTTGTCATCGCATTAAATTCTGCGTCGAATCATTGAATTTGGCAAAGTTTTTGCTTGTACTCCATTTTTATAGAAAATGCTATAGATATGCAGAATTTTACATTGAATGTCATGTATGCATTATCTATTGGGCCTGTGTTGCCCTTCTTATATTGGAATTGATGTGTAGACAGGGTAATGGAGTACTTTTAGCATGAAAATAGCTTGAATTGTTTGCTTGGGTTGCTGCCATATCATTCTGATATTGAAATTTTATCTAAAATATGTTATGTTTAATAAGTTTTGTTCCACAATATCATTTTTTTGTAAACAAAATGTCTGTTTTTCTTCCCATTTTCAGACACGTTTTCATTTTACCATGTAGTTGTGAAAGTTTCAGACCTTTTTAGACACAATTGGTCAAGTTATCATGAAAGTTAGACTGTAGGGTTGTGAATTATTGCTTTTTTTACAAGAAATAGCAGATTTTTGACTGAAACCATGTGTCACTAAAACTTATTTTATTTCAGAACTAGCTCAGATATGGGGATACATTTAGCTTTATTGAACTTGTATTGAGTATTGTTACATGATATGTAAATTTAGAATTTTAAATTTAAAAAAAAAGTCCTCTTAACAGAAACTGACAGATCTGCATGTTGCAGTGTTGAGGGATGCTGATTTCTTTAAATAGAAGGTATTAAACTATAATTTGGACATGTTATGAATAGTTGAACACAATCTGAGTTTTTAAACATTTCAATATAACTAATGTTGCAGATTTGCATTTTTTTTCATGCATTTATGATAGAGATTGCACACATTGACCAAGCTTTGTATATGTCAATTTCTTGATATTCATATTATCCATGTATGATTTAGTATTCTGTTAAATGTGGAAACAAAAAGAGAGATACATCATGTTTAACGCA
Organism: Panopea generosa; assembly: GCA_029582155.1. Classification (NCBI taxonomy): domain Eukaryota; kingdom Metazoa; phylum Mollusca; class Bivalvia; order Adapedonta; family Hiatellidae; genus Panopea; species Panopea generosa. The sequence continues at coordinate 18,056,841 of CM055901.1, read as the reverse complement.
TGGCAGAATGCTGGTTTACTCTGTAGATGGTCATTTTGGTGTTTCCTTGCCCTAAGTTTAGGTTTATGAACAGTGTCCAGTCTCATATTTCATGAACACCTGTCCTCAGACAGATCCCATTTGTGACACTCTCTCCATCATGTGTGGTTTTGCCATATTTCTGTAGAGCTACCAACCCTTAATTCCGGTTGAAGTATCTGCAAGATCACACTGAATTCCAATGGACATGCTTATTGCTCAGATTGTGAATTTTAAGCTGATTTTTACATTAATTTATTACCCCACCCACTTATTTCTGCATACAAAAATAGAATTGTTTGCAAAATGAAATAAATTGCATATTTACAGTGGACTGGGAGTTTGTACTAATTTTTATTGTTTAATTATGAAAAGGCAGTAGTTGCAATCTTGCCAAGAGGCCAGTTTACGGTTAACTTCGGTTGTTTTCGGTTGTCATCGCATTAAATTCTGCGTCGAATCATTGAATTTGGCAAAGTTTTTGCTTGTACTCCATTTTTATAGAAAATGCTATAGATAATGCAGAATTTTACATTGAATGTCATGTATGCATTATCTATTGGGCCTGTGTTGCCCTTCTTATATTGGAATTGATGTGTAGACAGGGTAATGGAGTACTTTTAGCATGAAAATAGCTTGAATTGTTTGCTTGGGTTGCTGCCATATCATTCTGATATTGAAATTTTATCTAAAATATGTTATGTTTAATAAGTTTTGTTCCACAATATCATTTTTTTGTAAACAAAATGTCTGTTTTTCTTCCCATTTTCAGACACGTTTTCATTTTACCATGTAGTTGTGAAAGTTTCAGACCTTTTTAGACACAATTGGTCAAGTTATCATGAAAGTTAGACTGTAGGGTTGTGAATTATTGCTTTTTTTACAAGAAATAGCAGATTTTTGACTGAAACCATGTGTCACTAAAACTTATTTTATTTCAGAACTAGCTCAGATATGGGGATACATTTAGCTTTATTGAACTTGTATTGAGTATTGTTACATGATATGTAAATTTAGAATTTTAAATTTAAAAAAAAAAGTCCTCTTAACAGAAACTGACAGATCTGCATGTTGCAGTGTTGAGGGATGCTGATTTCTTTAAATAGAAGGTATTAAACTATAATTTGGACATGTTATGAATAGTTGAACACAATCTGAGTTTTTAAACATTTCAATATAACTAATGGTGCAGATTTGCATTTTTTTTTCATGCATTTATGATAGAGATTGCACACATTGACCAAGCTTTGTATATGTCAATTTCTTGATATTCATATTATCCATGTATGATTTAGTATTCTGTTAAATGTGGAAACAAAAAGAGAGATACATCATGTTTAACGCATGGCAGAATGCTGGTTTACTCTGTAGATGGTCATTTTGGTGTTTCCTTGCCCTAAGTTTAGGTTTATGAACAGTGTCCAGTCTCATATTTCATGAACACCTGTCCTCAGACAGATCCCATTTGTGACACTCTCTCCATCATGTGTGGTTTTGCCATATTTCTGTAGAGCTACCAACCCTTAATTCCGGTTGAAGTATCTGCAAGATCACACTGAATTCCAATGGACATGCTTATTGCTCAGATTGTGAATTTTAAGCTGATTTTTACATTAATTTATTACCCCACCCACTTATTTCTGCATACAAAAATAGAATTGTTTGCAAAATGAAATAAATTGCATATTTACAGTGGACTGGGAGTTTGTACTAATTTTTATTGTTTAATTATGAAAAGGCAGTAGTTGCAATCTTGCCAAGAGGCCAGTTTACGGTTAACTTCGGTTGTTTTCGGTTGTCATCGCATTAAATTCTGCGTCGAATCATTGAATTTGGCAAAGTTTTTGCTTGTACTCCATTTTTATAGAAAATGCTATAGATATGCAGAATTTTACATTGAATGTCATGTATGCATTATCTATTGGGCCTGTGTTGCCCTTCTTATATTGGAATTGATGTGTAGACAGGGTAATGGAGTACTTTTAGCATGAAAATAGCTTGAATTGTTTGCTTGGGTTGCTGCCATATCATTCTGATATTGAAATTTTATCTAAAATATGTTATGTTTAATAAGTTTTGTTCCACAATATCATTTTTTTGTAAACAAAATGTCTGTTTTTCTTCCCATTTTCAGACACGTTTTCATTTTACCATGTAGTTGTGAAAGTTTCAGACCTTTTTAGACACAATTGGTCAAGTTATCATGAAAGTTAGACTGTAGGGTTGTGAATTATTGCTTTTTTTACAAGAAATAGCAGATTTTTGACTGAAACCATGTGTCACTAAAACTTATTTTATTTCAGAACTAGCTCAGATATGGGGATACATTTAGCTTTATTGAACTTGTATTGAGTATTGTTACATGATATGTAAATTTAGAATTTTAAATTTAAAAAAAAAGTCCTCTTAACAGAAACTGACAGATCTGCATGTTGCAGTGTTGAGGGATGCTGATTTCTTTAAATAGAAGGTATTAAACTATAATTTGGACATGTTATGAATAGTTGAACACAATCTGAGTTTTTAAACATTTCAATATAACTAATGTTGCAGATTTGCATTTTTTTTCATGCATTTATGATAGAGATTGCACACATTGACCAAGCTTTGTATATGTCAATTTCTTGATATTCATATTATCCATGTATGATTTAGTATTCTGTTAAATGTGGAAACAAAAAGAGAGATACATCATGTTTAACGCATGGCAGAATGCTGGTTTACTCTGTAGATGGTCATTTTGGTGTTTCCTTGCCCTAAGTTTAGGTTTATGAACAGTGTCCAGTCTCATATTTCATGAACACCTGTCCTCAGACAGATCCCATTTGTGACACTCTCTCCATCATGTGTGGTTTTGCCATATTTCTGTAGAGCTACCAACCCTTAATTCCGGTTGAAGTATCTGCAAGATCACACTGAATTCCAATGGACATGCTTATTGCTCAGATTGTGAATTTTAAGCTGATTTTTACATTAATTTATTACCCCACCCACTTATTTCTGCATACAAAAATAGAATTGTTTGCAAAATGAAATAAATTGCATATTTACAGTGGACTGGGAGTTTGTACTAATTTTTATTGTTTAATTATGAAAAGGCAGTAGTTGCAATCTTGCCAAGAGGCCAGTTTACGGTTAACTTCGGTTGTTTTCGGTTGTCATCGCATTAAATTCTGCGTCGAATCATTGAATTTGGCAAAGTTTTTGCTTGTACTCCATTTTTATAGAAAATGCTATAGATATGCAGAATTTTACATTGAATGTCATGTATGCATTATCTATTGGGCCTGTGTTGCCCTTCTTATATTGGAATTGATGTGTAGACAGGGTAATGGAGTACTTTTAGCATGAAAATAGCTTGAATTGTTTGCTTGGGTTGCTGCCATATCATTCTGATATTGAAATTTTATCTAAAATATGTTATGTTTAATAAGTTTTGTTCCACAATATCATTTTTTTGTAAACAAAATGTCTGTTTTTCTTCCCATTTTCAGACACGTTTTCATTTTACCATGTAGTTGTGAAAGTTTCAGACCTTTTTAGACACAATTGGTCAAGTTATCATGAAAGTTAGACTGTAGGGTTGTGAATTATTGCTTTTTTTACAAGAAATAGCAGATTTTTGACTGAAACCATGTGTCACTAAAACTTATTTTATTTCAGAACTAGCTCAGATATGGGGATACATTTAGCTTTATTGAACTTGTATTGAGTATTGTTACATGATATGTAAATTTAGAATTTTAAATTTAAAAAAAAAGTCCTCTTAACAGAAACTGACAGATCTGCATGTTGCAGTGTTGAGGGATGCTGATTTCTTTAAATAGAAGGTATTAAACTATAATTTGGACATGTTATGAATAGTTGAACACAATCTGAGTTTTTAAACATTTCAATATAACTAATGGTGCAGATTTGCATTTTTTTTTCATGCATTTATGATAGAGATTGCACACATTGACCAAGCTTTGTATATGTCAATTTCTTGATATTCATATTATCCATGTATGATTTAGTATTCTGTTAAATGTGGAAACAAAAAGAGAGATACATCATGTTTAACGCATGGCAGAATGCTGGTTTACTCTGTAGATGGTCATTTTGGTGTTTCCTTGCCCTAAGTTTAGGTTTATGAACAGTGTCCAGTCTCATATTTCATGAACACCTGTCCTCAGACAGATCCCATTTGTGACACTCTCTCCATCATGTGTGGTTTTGCCATATTTCTGTAGAGCTACCAACCCTTAATTCCGGTTGAAGTATCTGCAAGATCACACTGAATTCCAATGGACATGCTTATTGCTCAGATTGTGAATTTTAAGCTGATTTTTACATTAATTTATTACCCCACCCACTTATTTCTGCATACAAAAATAGAATTGTTTGCAAAATGAAATAAATTGCATATTTACAGTGGACTGGGAGTTTGTACTAATTTTTATTGTTTAATTATGAAAAGGCAGTAGTTGCAATCTTGCCAAGAGGCCAGTTTACGGTTAACTTCGGTTGTTTTCGGTTGTCATCGCATTAAATTCTGCGTCGAATCATTGAATTTGGCAAAGTTTTTGCTTGTACTCCATTTTTATAGAAAATGCTATAGATATGCAGAATTTTACATTGAATGTCATGTATGCATTATCTATTGGGCCTGTGTTGCCCTTCTTATATTGGAATTGATGTGTAGACAGGGTAATGGAGTACTTTTAGCATGAAAATAGCTTGAATTGTTTGCTTGGGTTGCTGCCATATCATTCTGATATTGAAATTTTATCTAAAATATGTTATGTTTAATAAGTTTTGTTCCACAATATCATTTTTTTGTAAACAAAATGTCTGTTTTTCTTCCCATTTTCAGACACGTTTTCATTTTACCATGTAGTTGTGAAAGTTTCAGACCTTTTTAGACACAATTGGTCAAGTTATCATGAAAGTTAGACTGTAGGGTTGTGAATTATTGCTTTTTTTACAAGAAATAGCAGATTTTTGACTGAAACCATGTGTCACTAAAACTTATTTTATTTCAGAACTAGCTCAGATATGGGGATACATTTAGCTTTATTGAACTTGTATTGAGTATTGTTACATGATATGTAAATTTAGAATTTTAAATTTAAAAAAAAAGTCCTCTTAACAGAAACTGACAGATCTGCATGTTGCAGTGTTGAGGGATGCTGATTTCTTTAAATAGAAGGTATTAAACTATAATTTGGACATGTTATGAATAGTTGAACACAATCTGAGTTTTTAAACATTTCAATATAACTAATGTTGCAGATTTGCATTTTTTTTCATGCATTTATGATAGAGATTGCACACATTGACCAAGCTTTGTATATGTCAATTTCTTGATATTCATATTATCCATGTATGATTTAGTATTCTGTTAAATGTGGAAACAAAAAGAGAGATACATCATGTTTAACGCATGGCAGAATGCTGGTTTACTCTGTAGATGGTCATTTTGGTGTTTCCTTGCCCTAAGTTTAGGTTTATGAACAGTGTCCAGTCTCATATTTCATGAACACCTGTCCTCAGACAGATCCCATTTGTGACACTCTCTCCATCATGTGTGGTTTTGCCATATTTCTGTAGAGCTACCAACCCTTAATTCCGGTTGAAGTATCTGCAAGATCACACTGAATTCCAATGGACATGCTTATTGCTCAGATTGTGAATTTTAAGCTGATTTTTACATTAATTTATTACCCCACCCACTTATTTCTGCATACAAAAATAGAATTGTTTGCAAAATGAAATAAATTGCATATTTACAGTGGACTGGGAGTTTGTACTAATTTTTATTGTTTAATTATGAAAAGGCAGTAGTTGCAATCTTGCCAAGAGGCCAGTTTACGGTTAACTTCGGTTGTTTTCGGTTGTCATCGCATTAAATTCTGCGTCGAATCATTGAATTTGGCAAAGTTTTTGCTTGTACTCCATTTTTATAGAAAATGCTATAGATATGCAGAATTTTACATTGAATGTCATGTATGCATTATCTATTGGGCCTGTGTTGCCCTTCTTATATTGGAATTGATGTGTAGACAGGGTAATGGAGTACTTTTAGCATGAAAATAGCTTGAATTGTTTGCTTGGGTTGCTGCCATATCATTCTGATATTGAAATTTTATCTAAAATATGTTATGTTTAATAAGTTTTGTTCCACAATATCATTTTTTTGTAAACAAAATGTCTGTTTTTCTTCCCATTTTCAGACACGTTTTCATTTTACCATGTAGTTGTGAAAGTTTCAGACCTTTTTAGACACAATTGGTCAAGTTATCATGAAAGTTAGACTGTAGGGTTGTGAATTATTGCTTTTTTTACAAGAAATAGCAGATTTTTGACTGAAACCATGTGTCACTAAAACTTATTTTATTTCAGAACTAGCTCAGATATGGGGATACATTTAGCTTTATTGAACTTGTATTGAGTATTGTTACATGATATGTAAATTTAGAATTTTAAATTTAAAAAAAAAGTCCTCTTAACAGAAACTGACAGATCTGCATGTTGCAGTGTTGAGGGATGCTGATTTCTTTAAATAGAAGGTATTAAACTATAATTTGGACATGTTATGAATAGTTGAACACAATCTGAGTTTTTAAACATTTCAATATAACTAATGTTGCAGATTTGCATTTTTTTTCATGCATTTATGATAGAGATTGCACACATTGACCAAGCTTTGTATATGTCAATTTCTTGATATTCATATTATCCATGTATGATTTAGTATTCTGTTAAATGTGGAAACAAAAAGAGAGATACATCATGTTTAACGCATGGCAGAATGCTGGTTTACTCTGTAGATGGTCATTTTGGTGTTTCCTTGCCCTAAGTTTAGGTTTATGAACAGTGTCCAGTCTCATATTTCATGAACACCTGTCCTCAGACAGATCCCATTTGTGACACTCTCTCCATCATGTGTGGTTTTGCCATATTTCTGTAGAGCTACCAACCCTTAATTCCGGTTGAAGTATCTGCAAGATCACACTGAATTCCAATGGACATGCTTATTGCTCAGATTGTGAATTTTAAGCTGATTTTTACATTAATTTATTACCCCACCCACTTATTTCTGCATACAAAAATAGAATTGTTTGCAAAATGAAATAAATTGCATATTTACAGTGGACTGGGAGTTTGTACTAATTTTTATTGTTTAATTATGAAAAGGCAGTAGTTGCAATCTTGCCAAGAGGCCAGTTTACGGTTAACTTCGGTTGTTTTCGGTTGTCATCGCATTAAATTCTGCGTCGAATCATTGAATTTGGCAAAGTTTTTGCTTGTACTCCATTTTTATAGAAAATGCTATAGATAATGCAGAATTTTACATTGAATGTCATGTATGCATTATCTATTGGGCCTGTGTTGCCCTTCTTATATTGGAATTGATGTGTAGACAGGGTAATGGAGTACTTTTAGCATGAAAATAGCTTGAATTGTTTGCTTGGGTTGCTGCCATATCATTCTGATATTGAAATTTTATCTAAAATATGTTATGTTTAATAAGTTTTGTTCCACAATATCATTTTTTTGTAAACAAAATGTCTGTTTTTCTTCCCATTTTCAGACACGTTTTCATTTTACCATGTAGTTGTGAAAGTTTCAGACCTTTTTAGACACAATTGGTCAAGTTATCATGAAAGTTAGACTGTAGGGTTGTGAATTATTGCTTTTTTTACAAGAAATAGCAGATTTTTGACTGAAACCATGTGTCACTAAAACTTATTTTATTTCAGAACTAGCTCAGATATGGGGATACATTTAGCTTTATTGAACTTGTATTGAGTATTGTTACATGATATGTAAATTTAGAATTTTAAATTTAAAAAAAAAGTCCTCTTAACAGAAACTGACAGATCTGCATGTTGCAGTGTTGAGGGATGCTGATTTCTTTAAATAGAAGGTATTAAACTATAATTTGGACATGTTATGAATAGTTGAACACAATCTGAGTTTTTAAACATTTCAATATAACTAATGTTGCAGATTTGCATTTTTTTTCATGCATTTATGATAGAGATTGCACACATTGACCAAGCTTTGTATATGTCAATTTCTTGATATTCATATTATCCATGTATGATTTAGTATTCTGTTAAATGTGGAAACAAAAAGAGAGATACATCATGTTTAACGCATGGCAGAATGCTGGTTTACTCTGTAGATGGTCATTTTGGTGTTTCCTTGCCCTAAGTTTAGGTTTATGAACAGTGTCCAGTCTCATATTTCATGAACACCTGTCCTCAGACAGATCCCATTTGTGACACTCTCTCCATCATGTGTGGTTTTGCCATATTTCTGTAGAGCTACCAACCCTTAATTCCGGTTGAAGTATCTGCAAGATCACACTGAATTCCAATGGACATGCTTATTGCTCAGATTGTGAATTTTAAGCTGATTTTTACATTAATTTATTACCCCACCCACTTATTTCTGCATACAAAAATAGAATTGTTTGCAAAATGAAATAAATTGCATATTTACAGTGGACTGGGAGTTTGTACTAATTTTTATTGTTTAATTATGAAAAGGCAGTAGTTGCAATCTTGCCAAGAGGCCAGTTTACGGTTAACTTCGGTTGTTTTCGGTTGTCATCGCATTAAATTCTGCGTCGAATCATTGAATTTGGCAAAGTTTTTGCTTGTACTCCATTTTTATAGAAAATGCTATAGATAATGCAGAATTTTACATTGAATGTCATGTATGCATTATCTATTGGGCCTGTGTTGCCCTTCTTATATTGGAATTGATGTGTAGACAGGGTAATGGAGTACTTTTAGCATGAAAATAGCTTGAATTGTTTGCTTGGGTTGCTGCCATATCATTCTGATATTGAAATTTTATCTAAAATATGTTATGTTTAATAAGTTTTGTTCCACAATATCATTTTTTTGTAAACAAAATGTCTGTTTTTCTTCCCATTTTCAGACACGTTTTCATTTTACCATGTAGTTGTGAAAGTTTCAGACCTTTTTAGACACAATTGGTCAAGTTATCATGAAAGTTAGACTGTAGGGTTGTGAATTATTGCTTTTTTTACAAGAAATAGCAGATTTTTGACTGAAACCATGTGTCACTAAAACTTATTTTATTTCAGAACTAGCTCAGATATGGGGATACATTTAGCTTTATTGAACTTGTATTGAGTATTGTTACATGATATGTAAATTTAGAATTTTAAATTTAAAAAAAAAAGTCCTCTTAACAGAAACTGACAGATCTGCATGTTGCAGTGTTGAGGGATGCTGATTTCTTTAAATAGAAGGTATTAAACTATAATTTGGACATGTTATGAATAGTTGAACACAATCTGAGTTTTTAAACATTTCAATATAACTAATGTTGCAGATTTGCATTTTTTTTCATGCATTTATGATAGAGATTGCACACATTGACCAAGCTTTGTATATGTCAATTTCTTGATATTCATATTATCCATGTATGATTTAGTATTCTGTTAAATGTGGAAACAAAAAGAGAGATACATCATGTTTAACGCATGGCAGAATGCTGGTTTACTCTGTAGATGGTCATTTTGGTGTTTCCTTGCCCTAAGTTTAGGTTTATGAACAGTGTCCAGTCTCATATTTCATGAACACCTGTCCTCAGACAGATCCCATTTGTGACACTCTCTCCATCATGTGTGGTTTTGCCATATTTCTGTAGAGCTACCAACCCTTAATTCCGGTTGAAGTATCTGCAAGATCACACTGAATTCCAATGGACATGCTTATTGCTCAGATTGTGAATTTTAAGCTGATTTTTACATTAATTTATTACCCCACCCACTTATTTCTGCATACAAAAATAGAATTGTTTGCAAAATGAAATAAATTGCATATTTACAGTGGACTGGGAGTTTGTACTAATTTTTATTGTTTAATTATGAAAAGGCAGTAGTTGCAATCTTGCCAAGAGGCCAGTTTACGGTTAACTTCGGTTGTTTTCGGTTGTCATCGCATTAAATTCTGCGTCGAATCATTGAATTTGGCAAAGTTTTTGCTTGTACTCCATTTTTATAGAAAATGCTATAGATATGCAGAATTTTACATTGAATGTCATGTATGCATTATCTATTGGGCCTGTGTTGCCCTTCTTATATTGGAATTGATGTGTAGACAGGGTAATGGAGTACTTTTAGCATGAAAATAGCTTGAATTGTTTGCTTGGGTTGCTGCCATATCATTCTGATATTGAAATTTTATCTAAAATATGTTATGTTTAATAAGTTTTGTTCCACAATATCATTTTTTTGTAAACAAAATGTCTGTTTTTCTTCCCATTTTCAGACACGTTTTCATTTTACCATGTAGTTGTGAAAGTTTCAGACCTTTTTAGACACAATTGGTCAAGTTATCATGAAAGTTAGACTGTAGGGTTGTGAATTATTGCTTTTTTTACAAGAAATAGCAGATTTTTGACTGAAACCATGTGTCACTAAAACTTATTTTATTTCAGAACTAGCTCAGATATGGGGATACATTTAGCTTTATTGAACTTGTATTGAGTATTGTTACATGATATGTAAATTTAGAATTTTAAATTTAAAAAAAAAGTCCTCTTAACAGAAACTGACAGATCTGCATGTTGCAGTGTTGAGGGATGCTGATTTCTTTAAATAGAAGGTATTAAACTATAATTTGGACATGTTATGAATAGTTGAACACAATCTGAGTTTTTAAACATTTCAATATAACTAATGTTGCAGATTTGCATTTTTTTTCATGCATTTATGATAGAGATTGCACACATTGACCAAGCTTTGTATATGTCAATTTCTTGATATTCATATTATCCATGTATGATTTAGTATTCTGTTAAATGTGGAAACAAAAAGAGAGATACATCATGTTTAACGCATGGCAGAATGCTGGTTTACTCTGTAGATGGTCATTTTGGTGTTTCCTTGCCCTAAGTTTAGGTTTATGAACAGTGTCCAGTCTCATATTTCATGAACACCTGTCCTCAGACAGATCCCATTTGTGACACTCTCTCCATCATGTGTGGTTTTGCCATATTTCTGTAGAGCTACCAACCCTTAATTCCGGTTGAAGTATCTGCAAGATCACACTGAATTCCAATGGACATGCTTATTGCTCAGATTGTGAATTTTAAGCTGATTTTTACATTAATTTATTACCCCACCCACTTATTTCTGCATACAAAAATAGAATTGTTTGCAAAATGAAATAAATTGCATATTTACAGTGGACTGGGAGTTTGTACTAATTTTTATTGTTTAATTATGAAAAGGCAGTAGTTGCAATCTTGCCAAGAGGCCAGTTTACGGTTAACTTCGGTTGTTTTCGGTTGTCATCGCATTACATTCTGCGTCGAATCATTGAATTTGGCAAAGTTTTTGCTTGTACTCCATTTTTATAGAAAATGCTATAGATATGCAGAATTTTACATTGAATGTCATGTATGCATTATCTATTGGGCCTGTGTTGCCCTTCTTATATTGGAATTGATGTGTAGACAGGGTAATGGAGTACTTTTAGCATGAAAATAGCTTGAATTGTTTGCTTGGGTTGCTGCCATATCATTCTGATATTGAAATTTTATCTAAAATATGTTATGTTTAATAAGTTTTGTTCCACAATATCATTTTTTTGTAAACAAAATGTCTGTTTTTCTTCCCATTTTCAGACACGTTTTCATTTTACCATGTAGTTGTGAAAGTTTCAGACCTTTTTAGACACAATTGGTCAAGTTATCATGAAAGTTAGACTGTAGGGTTGTGAATTATTGCTTTTTTTACAAGAAATAGCAGATTTTTGACTGAAACCATGTGTCACTAAAACTTATTTTATTTCAGAACTAGCTCAGATATGGGGATACATTTAGCTTTATTGAACTTGTATTGAGTATTGTTACATGATATGTAAATTTAGAATTTTAAATTTAAAAAAAAAGTCCTCTTAACAGAAACTGACAGATCTGCATGTTGCAGTGTTGAGGGATGCTGATTTCTTTAAATAGAAGGTATTAAACTATAATTTGGACATGTTATGAATAGTTGAACACAATCTGAGTTTTTAAACATTTCAATATAACTAATGGTGCAGATTTGCATTTTTTTTCATGCATTTATGATAGAGATTGCACACATTGACCAAGCTTTGTATATGTCAATTTCTTGATATTCATATTATCCATGTATGATTTAGTATTCTGTTAAATGTGGAAACAAAAAGAGAGATACATCATGTTTAACGCATGGCAGAATGCTGGTTTACTCTGTAGATGGTCATTTTGGTGTTTCCTTGCCCTAAGTTTAGGTTTATGAACAGTGTCCAGTCTCATATTTCATGAACACCTGTCCTCAGACAGATCCCATTTGTGACACTCTCTCCATCATGTGTGGTTTTGCCATATTTCTGTAGAGCTACCAACCCTTAATTCCGGTTGAAGTATCTGCAAGATCACACTGAATTCCAATGGACATGCTTATTGCTCAGATTGTGAATTTTAAGCTGATTTTTACATTAATTTATTACCCCACCCACTTATTTCTGCATACAAAAATAGAATTGTTTGCAAAATGAAATAAATTGCATATTTACAGTGGACTGGGAGTTTGTACTAATTTTTATTGTTTAATTATGAAAAGGCAGTAGTTGCAATCTTGCCAAGAGGCCAGTTTACGGTTAACTTCGGTTGTTTTCGGTTGTCATCGCATTACATTCTGCGTCGAATCATTGAATTTGGCAAAGTTTTTGCTTGTACTCCATTTTTATAGAAAATGCTATAGATATGCAGAATTTTACATTGAATGTCATGTATGCATTATCTATTGGGCCTGTGTTGCCCTTCTTATATTGGAATTGATGTGTAGACAGGGTAATGGAGTACTTTTAGCATGAAAATAGCTTGAATTGTTTGCTTGGGTTGCTGCCATATCATTCTGATATTGAAATTTTATCTAAAATATGTTATGTTTAATAAGTTTTGTTCCACAATATCATTTTTTTGTAAACAAAATGTCTGTTTTTCTTCCCATTTTCAGACACGTTTTCATTTTACCATGTAGTTGTGAAAGTTTCAGACCTTTTTAGACACAATTGGTCAAGTTATCATGAAAGTTAGACTGTAGGGTTGTGAATTATTGCTTTTTTTACAAGAAATAGCAGATTTTTGACTGAAACCATGTGTCACTAAAACTTATTTTATTTCAGAACTAGCTCAGATATGGGGATACATTTAGCTTTATTGAACTTGTATTGAGTATTGTTACATGATATGTAAATTTAGAATTTTAAATTTAAAAAAAAAGTCCTCTTAACAGAAACTGACAGATCTGCATGTTGCAGTGTTGAGGGATGCTGATTTCTTTAAATAGAAGGTATTAAACTATAATTTGGACATGTTATGAATAGTTGAACACAATCTGAGTTTTTAAACATTTCAATATAACTAATGTTGCAGATTTGCATTTTTTTTCATGCATTTATGATAGAGATTGCACACATTGACCAAGCTTTGTATATGTCAATTTCTTGATATTCATATTATCCATGTATGATTTAGTATTCTGTTAAATGTGGAAACAAAAAGAGAGATACATCATGTTTAACGCATGGCAGAATGCTGGTTTACTCTGTAGATGGTCATTTTGGTGTTTCCTTGCCCTAAGTTTAGGTTTATGAACAGTGTCCAGTCTCATATTTCATGAACACCTGTCCTCAGACAGATCCCATTTGTGACACTCTCTCCATCATGTGTGGTTTTGCCATATTTCTGTAGAGCTACCAACCCTTAATTCCGGTTGAAGTATCTGCAAGATCACACTGAATTCCAATGGACATGCTTATTGCTCAGATTGTGAATTTTAAGCTGATTTTTACATTAATTTATTACCCCACCCACTTATTTCTGCATACAAAAATAGAATTGTTTGCAAAATGAAATAAATTGCATATTTACAGTGGACTGGGAGTTTGTACTAATTTTTATTGTTTAATTATGAAAAGGCAGTAGTTGCAATCTTGCCAAGAGGCCAGTTTACGGTTAACTTCGGTTGTTTTCGGTTGTCATCGCATTACATTCTGCGTCGAATCATTGAATTTGGCAAAGTTTTTGCTTGTACTCCATTTTTATAGAAAATCTTATAGATATGCAGAATTTTACATTGAATGTCATGTATGCATTATCTATTGGGCCTGTGTTGCCCTTCTTATATTGGAATTGATGTGTAGACAGGGTAATGGAGTACTTTTAGCATGAAAATAGCTTGAATTGTTTGCTTGGGTTGCTGCCATATCATTCTGATATTGAAATTTTATCTAAAATATGTTATGTTTAATAAGTTTTGTTCCACAATATCATTTTTTTGTAAACAAAATGTCTGTTTTTCTTCCCATTTTCAGACACGTTTTCATTTTACCATGTAGTTGTGAAAGTTTCAGACCTTTTTAGACACAATTGGTCAAGTTATCATGAAAGTTAGACTGTAGGGTTGTGAATTATTGCTTTTTTTACAAGAAATAGCAGATTTTTGACTGAAACCATGTGTCACTAAAACTTATTTTATTTCAGAACTAGCTCAGATATGGGGATACATTTAGCTTTATTGAACTTGTATTGAGTATTGTTACATGATATGTAAATTTAGAATTTTAAATTTAAAAAAAAAGTCCTCTTAACAGAAACTGACAGATCTGCATGTTGCAGTGTTGAGGGATGCTGATTTCTTTAAATAGAAGGTATTAAACTATAATTTGGACATGTTATGAATAGTTGAACACAATCTGAGTTTTTAAACATTTCAATATAACTAATGTTGCAGATTTGCATTTTTTTTCATGCATTTATGATAGAGATTGCACACATTGACCAAGCTTTGTATATGTCAATTTCTTGATATTCATATTATCCATGTATGATTTAGTATTCTGTTAAATGTGGAAACAAAAAGAGAGATACATCATGTTTAACGCATGGCAGAATGCTGGTTTACTCTGTAGATGGTCATTTTGGTGTTTCCTTGCCCTAAGTTTAGGTTTATGAACAGTGTCCAGTCTCATATTTCATGAACACCTGTCCTCAGACAGATCCCATTTGTGACACTCTCTCCATCATGTGTGGTTTTGCCATATTTCTGTAGAGCTACCAACCCTTAATTCCGGTTGAAGTATCTGCAAGATCACACTGAATTCCAATGGACATGCTTATTGCTCAGATTGTGAATTTTAAGCTGATTTTTACATTAATTTATTACCCCACCCACTTATTTCTGCATACAAAAATAGAATTGTTTGCAAAATGAAATAAATTGCATATTTACAGTGGACTGGGAGTTTGTACTAATTTTTATTGTTTAATTATGAAAAGGCAGTAGTTGCAATCTTGCCAAGAGGCCAGTTTACGGTTAACTTCGGTTGTTTTCGGTTGTCATCGCATTAAATTCTGCGTCGAATCATTGAATTTGGCAAAGTTTTTGCTTGTACTCCATTTTTATAGAAAATGCTATAGATATGCAGAATTTTACATTGAATGTCATGTATGCATTATCTATTGGGCCTGTGTTGCCCTTCTTATATTGGAATTGATGTGTAGACAGGGTAATGGAGTACTTTTAGCATGAAAATAGCTTGAATTGTTTGCTTGGGTTGCTGCCATATCATTCTGATATTGAAATTTTATCTAAAATATGTTATGTTTAATAAGTTTTGTTCCACAATATCATTTTTTTGTAAACAAAATGTCTGTTTTTCTTCCCATTTTCAGACACGTTTTCATTTTACCATGTAGTTGTGAAAGTTTCAGACCTTTTTAGACACAATTGGTCAAGTTATCATGAAAGTTAGACTGTAGGGTTGTGAATTATTGCTTTTTTTACAAGAAATAGCAGATTTTTGACTGAAACCATGTGTCACTAAAACTTATTTTATTTCAGAACTAGCTCAGATATGGGGATACATTTAGCTTTATTGAACTTGTATTGAGTATTGTTACATGATATGTAAATTTAGAATTTTAAATTTAAAAAAAAAGTCCTCTTAACAGAAACTGACAGATCTGCATGTTGCAGTGTTGAGGGATGCTGATTTCTTTAAATAGAAGGTATTAAACTATAATTTGGACATGTTATGAATAGTTGAACACAATCTGAGTTTTTAAACATTTCAATATAACTAATGTTGCAGATTTGCATTTTTTTTCATGCATTTATGATAGAGATTGCACACATTGACCAAGCTTTGTATATGTCAATTTCTTGATATTCATATTATCCATGTATGATTTAGTATTCTGTTAAATGTGGAAACAAAAAGAGAGATACATCATGTTTAACGCATGGCAGAATGCTGGTTTACTCTGTAGATGGTCATTTTGGTGTTTCCTTGCCCTAAGTTTAGGTTTATGAACAGTGTCCAGTCTCATATTTCATGAACACCTGTCCTCAGACAGATCCCATTTGTGACACTCTCTCCATCATGTGTGGTTTTGCCATATTTCTGTAGAGCTACCAACCCTTAATTCCGGTTGAAGTATCTGCAAGATCACACTGAATTCCAATGGACATGCTTATTGCTCAGATTGTGAATTTTAAGCTGATTTTTACATTAATTTATTACCCCACCCACTTATTTCTGCATACAAAAATAGAATTGTTTGCAAAATGAAATAAATTGCATATTTACAGTGGACTGGGAGTTTGTACTAATTTTTATTGTTTAATTATGAAAAGGCAGTAGTTGCAATCTTGCCAAGAGGCCAGTTTACGGTTAACTTCGGTTGTTTTCGGTTGTCATCGCATTAAATTCTGCGTCGAATCATTGAATTTGGCAAAGTTTTTGCTTGTACTCCATTTTTATAGAAAATGCTATAGATAATGCAGAATTTTACATTGAATGTCATGTATGCATTATCTATTGGGCCTGTGTTGCCCTTCTTATATTGGAATTGATGTGTAGACAGGGTAATGGAGTACTTTTAGCATGAAAATAGCTTGAATTGTTTGCTTGGGTTGCTGCCATATCATTCTGATATTGAAATTTTATCTAAAATATGTTATGTTTAATAAGTTTTGTTCCACAATATCATTTTTTTGTAAACAAAATGTCTGTTTTTCTTCCCATTTTCAGACACGTTTTCATTTTACCATGTAGTTGTGAAAGTTTCAGACCTTTTTAGACACAATTGGTCAAGTTATCATGAAAGTTAGACTGTAGGGTTGTGAATTATTGCTTTTTTTACAAGAAATAGCAGATTTTTGACTGAAACCATGTGTCACTAAAACTTATTTTATTTCAGAACTAGCTCAGATATGGGGATACATTTAGCTTTATTGAACTTGTATTGAGTATTGTTACATGATATGTAAATTTAGAATTTTAAATTTAAAAAAAAAGTCCTCTTAACAGAAACTGACAGATCTGCATGTTGCAGTGTTGAGGGATGCTGATTTCTTTAAATAGAAGGTATTAAACTATAATTTGGACATGTTATGAATAGTTGAACACAATCTGAGTTTTTAAACATTTCAATATAACTAATGTTGCAGATTTGCATTTTTTTTCATGCATTTATGATAGAGATTGCACACATTGACCAAGCTTTGTATATGTCAATTTCTTGATATTCATATTATCCATGTATGATTTAGTATTCTGTTAAATGTGGAAACAAAAAGAGAGATACATCATGTTTAACGCATGGCAGAATGCTGGTTTACTCTGTAGATGGTCATTTTGGTGTTTCCTTGCCCTAAGTTTAGGTTTATGAACAGTGTCCAGTCTCATATTTCATGAACACCTGTCCTCAGACAGATCCCATTTGTGACACTCTCTCCATCATGTGTGGTTTTGCCATATTTCTGTAGAGCTACCAACCCTTAATTCCGGTTGAAGTATCTGCAAGATCACACTGAATTCCAATGGACATGCTTATTGCTCAGATTGTGAATTTTAAGCTGATTTTTACATTAATTTATTACCCCACCCACTTATTTCTGCATACAAAAATAGAATTGTTTGCAAAATGAAATAAATTGCATATTTACAGTGGACTGGGAGTTTGTACTAATTTTTATTGTTTAATTATGAAAAGGCAGTAGTTGCAATCTTGCCAAGAGGCCAGTTTACGGTTAACTTCGGTTGTTTTCGGTTGTCATCGCATTAAATTCTGCGT
>CM055901.1:17998980-18038179 GCA_029582155.1 Panopea generosa | reverse complement strand
GACAAGCAAAGTTTGGCACCATCTGTGGAGTGTTTCAAAACCTGCCTCCGCAGTTACCAATTCTGAATACGCTCCTTCTTACCATTGATTAATGCCAGCAGTGGTTTATGTCGCAGGTTAAAGGGCGACAGATTGGCTTTTTCTCCTCTATTTGCTCTCTTGTTTTTAGGTCGTGCAGTTACTAAGTTTGTTGTTTTTTTCTTACAGTTTTAATCAATATTTTGCGTATACAATAATCCATGGATAAGTGTCAGCCCAGTTGAGAATGTTAACTGCAATAATCTGTCATCTCTACTCAAAATATGCCCTGGCATTTTTTTCCATATATATGTTTTATATATATTATATTAAAATTTGTCAGCTGACTTTATCATTGGAGAAAGTGGGAGAGAAGTCTTTATTGGAATCTAAGACTTCATTGTTGCCCAAGAGTCAACAGAATCCCTCATCATAGGTGTGTGCTGCATGAGCATGACACTCGTATCCTTTGGAAATTGGGAAAATCCCTTAAAACGGCTTTGGCTATGAACTTCAATTTTAATATGCCCAAAAGTATGTACACAACAGTTGACTGTAACCCTACATATTATAGGAAATCTCATGATATACTAAATTTATGACACAAACAGGGATCAAACTTAACACTAGTCTGATAGATTTGTCTATTAAAAATGAATTTGGGCTAATAGAAATTGTTTATAGTCGGGCTAGCAGAAAATTCAAACCTTTCAGTGCCCCAGATAAGAATTGACTGAATAGGGTGAAAACTTTACAAAATAAAATAACTGAGTGAAATCTTATAATCAAAGATTTAATTGGGTGATTTTAATTTAGTAAGTTTGGAGTAACTGAGTGAAACATGGAGAATTGTCTAAATTAAATGTAAATAGCAAATGTCTTATCTTGTATCAAATTAATAATAATGAACAAACTATGGTAGTTTCTAATGTTAAATAATATTGTTTTAAAACTACTTATTGAAAAAATTGGTGTTGGGGCAAAACGTGACTCAAAATTGTACTTTTTGTTAAAACATGTTTTTGGAAGGCGAGCAAAGCTCTGACTTCCTTAGCTGTCGTGCAGCCCCAGCAATGTGTAATACAAACTACATATGGCAGGAACCGCCATATTCATCCGACCGATAAAGTTTCGCAACTTTCAACAAGCATTTACCGCAGCAGAGGACGTATTATGCAACATAAGTTTCAAAGTTTTTTATTTATTGCTGATACAATTTGCATGGAAATGCGGAAGAATACACTTATCTCGCTGTGCTTTAAAAAAACGTGGCAATTTTCATTGATAAAATTTTTTTTATGCATTTACTAATATGCATAGTGACGTCATCTGGTGAAGGGGGGGATATAATCACTAACACCATTCGACATGTAATCATTAATGGGGTGAAATATTGCCATGTTTTCGATATTATAACTCGTTGTTTGAGTAAATAGTGATTGTTAGTGTAATTTTATTCACTATGGATTGTCCCTTTTAATTTTGATAGTAAAATAACGACATTAGGTTCGGGGCTACATTTGTTGTTTATAGAAAAATGCGCCAATCTGTCATCTTATGCAAGCAGTGTATTGATGAACATGTTTAACGGTTAATTAGGTCATCTGACCGTTATGTTTGTTACGTTTCTGTGTTGTATTTTTTAGATTGATGAAATCTAGATCACGCAACACCGTTTATAATGCTATTTATTGATTATTTATATTGTTGATTGAAAGCTATATGAGAATCGAACATAACTCAAGTCAATATATGCGTAAATCTATAAGTAGGTCATGTATGTTTTGTTATCCATAAATCATAACTATTGAACTGGAGATATTAAAATTGACTGGAGTTGTACATCAATACTTAGTGCGACATATTGCACGTCTCTATGGAGCCTTTTAAAGATTTTTATTTTGCGTCTCCCAAGACAGCAGATCAAATATCAAAATAATAAAAAAGCTGTCCATTCACACCTTATTTGATCAGACAACATCACTAATCAATTCTTTCGATTTTGGAGAAACATCAGAATATGAAGGTTTGCTTGTGAAGCTTTCATATAGGTTGTTCATGTTGATAACTTTTATGTGGAGATGTGGAAAGGAATCTTGGACCACCACGTTACCAGTTTATAAAATATCCTGAAATGGATATTTTCACCAGGGTCATCAAATATTCAGTCAATTTTCACACGGAAGACGGTGTGTACCATGGTGTTTGCATTTTTTCAAATGCATTATTAAAACCATTTGATAGCTACTGTTGGAAAAGTATTGATATGGATTCTGTATTGTATGCAGGAGATTGTTTATACAGATACACGAAAGAAATATTAAACACACTCCATTCTTTTCTAAATTCCAATGAATTGCCTTTTAACATATCAGAAATCTAATTTAGTTTTCCAAACCTACATTTTCAAATTAACACAAGCAGCGAGCCTTCCCACAGGCCCTTCAGGCCTTTGATTTTCCCTTCGCAAACTGAGATTTGCGTTCTCACTTTGACATTTTATCAGAGTGTGTGATCTTGATCATTTAGACGCTTTCATTACTACCTACGAATAATTTGCAAACTTCTGTATGAGATGATTGAATAAACTGGTACTCATCTCTACTTTCATTCTGCTAATAGGGCTTTTGTATTGTTTTTATTTGATTTTTCGGGAGAGTAACACAAAACTAATGGCCATGTGCAACGAACATAAAACATACGATTTTTATTATATCACCTTCTGAATAAGAGTTATATCAAGGGATACAACAAGATTACACACCACAATCATTACATCTCCCTTTCTTTAAAAAGGAAAGTAATTTTACACAGAATTTAAGTTTCGATCTCTCGAATCAGAATGATCCTCAAGGACATTTTTCATATTATATGCCCTTGACTAGTTTCGACTAGAACCGCTGACCGTAGATATACTGACGAAATCATTCTCATGCAAAAGATATCCAGAGTGACTCCTCAATTTGAGCGTAACGCGTTTCAGCAGATGTTAACGCACGTGAAGCGTATACTACAGGTTACCATGTGTCCGCATGTTTTTGTAGTATTACAGTTCCTAAACCAAATTGGGATGCGTCAGCTGAGACTTTGATTTCGCGCTCACTGTCATAAAACCGTAATAAAGGTTCACTGATCAAAATATCCTTTAATGCTTCAAAGGATTCCTGCTGCACGTCACTCCTTTTAACGTTTTTTTCATCAAGTAACTGTCTCAGATTGACTGTTTTGGTAGACAGACCCGGAATGTATCGTCTCTGTTAATTCACCATTCCTAAGAAACGCTGTATGACTTTCTTTGATTCGGGCGTCTGTAAGCTCTGTATTGCCTTCACTTTTAACGGATCAGGTTTGGTGCCTTCAGCGGGCACAGCATCACCTATGAATGTTAATGACTGGACGCCACAGACACATTTGTCATGGTTCAGCTTTGAATTTGACTGTCTTGTTGCCTCAAGCAATTTTCGCAGTCTTTCATTGTGTTTTTTAAGGGTATTACCCCATACAATAATGTCATCCATATAGTAGATACTCCATTAATATGTTCAAATATCATGTGAATTGCCTTGTGATATACTTCGGAGCAGAGGATATTCCGAATGGGAGTCGCAAGACCCTATATCGGCCAAATGATTGTTAAAGCAAGTCAATTTCGACGTTTTGGTGTCCAATTTCATTTGCCAGAATCCTGATGATGCATCAAGCTTACTGAAGTATTTGGCATTCTTGAATTTTGACATAATTTCCTCTCTGGTTGGAAGTTTATAATGCTCACGTTATATGGCTCGTTTAGATCTCTGGGGTCAAGACATATGCGGAGTTGTCCGTTTTTCTTTTCCACTACCACCATGGAACTTACCAACTCTGTAGGACTTTCCTCCTTACAGATCACATCAAGATTTTTCCATCTTGTCAAGTTCTTGTTTTTAGTTTGTCCTGTATCGCAAATGGAACATTTCTACTTGGATGTACTACAGGTCTCACTGATGAATCCACTTGTATGCCATGTTCACCTGGTAAGCATCCAAGCCCTTCAAATACATCAGAAAACTCCTGTATGATACCGTCTGTAGACTGAGAAGATTTGTCCATGTTAAATACATGCTTGACTAAGTTTAGTCTATCACAAGCTTTGACACCTAATATAGCAGTTCCAGCTCTCTCAGCTACTATAAAGTGAAGTTTTCTTGTCTGTCCTTTATGACATAGTTTCAGCACACATGCACCAGTGACTGGTATGTTATCACTACTGTATCACATCAACTTCACATTTGCTTTGTGTAGTTTTGGTTTTTCAGAGAGTTTGTGATACCAAGTTTTCGGAATTATATTCACTTCACTACCAGTATCAAGTTTAAAGTTTATATTTGTACTATTGGTTTCGATATTCAGCCTCCATTCCTCCTTTGAAGAATCATTCGTAACAGAGTCGACAAAGAATTCTGTTGCCTGTCCTGTAGTATCATTTCTCGGACAAGTGACTTCATGTACATTTTTACTCAGCAAACACATTTTGGAAAAATTATCTTTCCGCTGACAGTTATGACGTGTTTTACCCATTGCCAGACATTGTGCATGTTTCCCATGCCTTCCACTTTGTCCACATGATTTATTTGGAGTCTGTTTTTGTTTATTGAGTGTCTGTTTAGTATGTGGTACTTTAGAATGAGGTTTATTTTTTTCTTTATGTTACACTGTGTGAGCATCTTTTTGTTCATCCACCAGATCCTTCATTCTTTCCTTGGTTGTTTCTGCCCCTCTACACATGGTTATGGCTGCTTCAAGGTTCAAATCTTGAACCCGTAACAAACGAGCTCTAAATCCATTATCAGGAATTCCACAAACAATTCTGCCTTGATGAGAGAATCTGTAAAATCCCCGAACTGGCAAGATTTTGGTTTGGTTCTCAAGTCATTGACGTACTGGTCAATACTCTCTTCTTGTTTCTGTGAACACTTCAAGAATTTGTGCCTTTCGTAGGTCACGTTTTTCCAACGAGAACAATATTCTTTAAATTTCTTGGATTTTAGTCAATTTAAATTTCTTCATTATTATCGAGGTTAAAATTGTTGTATATTTCTAAGGTGCTTCCCCAATGACATGTAAAAGTAAACACTCGTGTTTTTTTTCTTCATTTTCATAAGCACAGAAGCCTCCAGGTACAACTCAAAACGTTGTTTAAAACGTTTCCATTTATTACCAATGTTTCCATATATCGATAAGCATGCGGGGGGTTCCAATTTATCTATAATTAACATTTTCTTCGGTCTTCTGACACCATTTATTGTTTTTTATTTGATTTTACTGTAGAGTAACAAAACTATCAGCCATGTGCAGCCAACGTTAAAACAATGTTTATTTTATCACCTTCTGAATAGGAGAGTTACATCAAGGGACGTAACACAACAAGGTTACACACCACTATCATTACAGCTAGTGATGAAAAAATGTAGTTATGATGACTGAACAACCTACAACAATTCATTAACTAGAGGTACCACTTTGGTATTTTCCTTACAAATAATCCATCATTTGCACAAAGAATGAGTTCCCTGCCTACCCTGTGCAACTAGGATTCTATCCATGTCAACACCACAGTACTGTCTCTGCCAGAGTGAGACTCAAACATCCCTTAGGTCCTCCCTCTCTTCAAGAGAATAGCATCAAAACAAGATGGTGACAGACGATGGCACACAGATTCTAAATCACACCCAGCCAGACAAAGGCCCATATGCATTATGATATCTATCATCTGGCTTTGCACAACCAGACAAAGGCCCATATGAGTCTCATTTCAACTTTAGTACCTGCCTGGTTTTGGCTGTTTTAACTGTTTTTACAATATAATTTATAAGGAAAACTGATTACCATTGATAAGAGTACACTGTCCTTAGTAGAGCATAGTACATTAGATAATAATTACTTTAACAACAAATAATCTTCACCAGTAATTGAAACACAATAATAGAACATGTATTAATCTATAATATTCAGATATTTATTTATAAATGAACAAACATTCTCAAGTATACATATACAATTTTTTTGCTTAATGTAAAGCATTATCATAATCATGAGGTTCAACAACTTTTTGAAGGAAGTTTTCATTTTAAACAATGTTGTTCAACATAATGCCGTAATACATTTTATTTTCTGTTACAGCCCGGATGGTGTAAGGATCCGAAGTAAGCCCCATTTGTCAAGATTCCTCGGAGAATCCTTTGATCTCAGTTCATTTGATTTCAGAACAGGAAGGATAATTAGCAGCGCTTTAAGAAAAAGTAAAAGGCACAAGGGGTCATCATATGATTATGCAAGGGGTATGCTTTTGTGCTACTTTTAGCTCTATTGACTTGTGTTGTGATGATAATTGACACAAGGTATATCAGAATTGCTTCAACTGAAATTTCAATGTAAAGGAACATGGTATTGTGTTTTAGTGGATTCTCACCTGTTATATAAGTAATCAGAGCTTGTAAATAATTTGAGATGTGCATATTGTTTTATACGTGAGGACTTTAAAACGATGTTGTTTAGTAACAACTTGCCTTTTGTTGCTGAGGTTGTGGATTTAAGATCAGCAAGGTACAACAAATTTATGTGAAAAATTTACCAGTTCATTGTGGAAAGACGGTGGTATGTTGGTTCTACTCTGATTTATTCTGAGTTCTTCATGCACCTATAAAACTGAAAATGCCATGTATAACCTCTCAAGTCTGGAAAAAGGCTTTAAACCATTCAAATGAAAAATAAGAAAGGACTTTTATATTTCAGAGTTAAACATCAACATTTCAATAATATGTAATGTCTGTAATAGATAAAATAAGACAATGAATGTTAAGTAGTAGTAATAAAAATATAGCATTTGGATTATAGTAGAAAAGTGTCCTCCAAACAATTATTTTAAATGATTGAATGAGAAATAAAAATCATTTGTATAACACTTCTGTTGACTTTACCAATAAGTTGTCATGCCTGCCGTGGAATCATATCTGGCGATGCAATTTTTCTACTTGACAATATAATATACATGTAATTGACCAATTATACCCAGATTTTACCTGGATGCTAGAATCATCAATGGATGTTTACGGATGATAATTTATTTTTAAGATCATTTATTAGCTGCATTTAACCAATACCACAGTGTTTCTCCAAGCATTGAGAGTTGTGCAATTAACTTCTTCTGTAGCAGGTTTCTCATTGTTTTCTTCTGTCCTCTACAGTTTCATTAAAAGACTTCTTTTCTGAAACCACTGTACTTTATTTGTCTGTTTTAAATTTTTGATTTAACTTGATAGCATTTAAACTTTACAGTGAATTCAATAATAGACTATCCAAAGTTACCTAGTATTAATACATAACTAACCATGCAAACTATAATGTCTTGTTGTTTTCATATCATTACTTTGCAGCAATTGCTTCATGATTATTTTTCTAGGAATACGTCATGATGCTAACTTATCTCTGCCAATACGTCAGACAGCATCCATCTTCAAACAGCCTGTGACGGTAATTCGAAATCAAAAGGAAAGTAGCACAAAGACGGATATTAAACATGGACCTCAAGAACCGCCCAAACAGGTGAATGATGTATTTGTAATTAGGGCAGTGCCCCAGATAAAAATTGACTGAATAGGGTGAAAACTCTTCAAAACTAAACTAATTGAGTGAAATCTTATAATCAAATAATTAATTGGGTGATTTTCACTCAATAACTTTACAATAATTGAGTAAAACATGAAATATTATCTAAATGAAAGTAATTTGAATGCATTATCTTGATTAAACTAGTATATATTAAATGCATGATATTGTATAGTTGTACTTTGATTTTGGTTAAAACCCATTTTTTACATTTTGTTAGTGTGTGATTTTGATCATCTAGATACTTTTCATTACTATGTACGGATAATATGCAAACTCCTATATGAGAAGGCTGAATAACCTCGTACTCATTTCTACTTCCACTCTGTTGATAGCTTGTGAAGTATGAACCGTAATAACCATGAACCAGGTTATTTGACTGTTACCTGTTTACAAAAATACAGAAAATGTGAAACAGCTGTTAGGATACGCATGCACTAACAGTGTTTTGGGTGAAAGGAAAATTATTTGCCGTAGTGGGTACGCTTAAAATTTAATTGTTTGCGTTTTCCATGAATTTATTTGAGTGAAATACACAAATACACAGCTTACCTGGAGCACTGGTAGGGTCATCCATGTCTTTGTTTAAATATATTGTCCTGATTTGTTCATCATCAAGGTTGTGAGTTCAAATCCTGGTTCCATTAAAAAAAAATTAGAAAAATTATGTTTTGTGTGAAAGGACGTTGGTTCCACTGAAGTTTCACTTTATTCACTGCTTCCTGTTGGAAATGGAGCTAAACCATTACATACTGTGACATTTTTAGCTCTACTGGCCAAAGGCCAGAAGTGCTTATGCGATGGCGTGTTGTCGTCCGTCGTCTGACGTCTGTCGTCTGTTAGCAGCACTTTCTTTGAAACCACTGGGCCAATTGAACTGAAACTTCACATGGGTGTTTCTATTACATAGGAGACTATACAGAAGATTTTTTTTTCGATTTGAAATTCAAGATGGCCGATGTTACTAAAAATAGTCCAAAACTTAAAAAATCTTTTTCTCATGAACGGCCCAACAGATTTTCAAAATGTTTATGTAGTTTTGATAAACAACTATAGTTTTGTTAGATTTTGTTCAAATAGTGTCCCTAAGGTTAAATATGACCCCGCCCCAAGGGTTCAATTAGGGACACATGTCATTATAATATTTTTTATTTATTTTTCTTAAAAATGGAAATGATTTTGCCTATATGTTCACAGAAGCATTGTTTAGTGAAGGAGGTTCAGATTTGTAAAAATGCCTGGGTTCCACTGTCTTAAGGGGTCAGGAGGGGTTCCAAAAGGGTAAAAATTGGGAATTACTAAATTTGTTTTCTTAAGAACCGGTATGTCAGATTTGTTCATATTTTGCATAAATTATCCCTATGTGTAGGAGTTTCATTGCAGATAAGAATTTAGGGGCTAAAATTTATAGGGGCCCTGTAAGGGGACTTAGAATTTGACATAGGGATACTATGGGAAAACAGAAAATTCTCTTTTTCTTTCATCTGTTCTTAAACCACTAGGCCAATTAGACTGAAACTTCACATGGGTGTTTCTATTGCATAGGAGACTATACAGAAGATTTTATTTTTTTTTTCGATCTGAAATTCAAGATGGCCGCCATTACTAAAAATAGTCCAAAACTTAAAAAATCTTCTTCTCATGAACGGCCCAACAGATTTTCAAAATGTTTATGTAGTAATGATGACCAACTATAGTTCTGTTAGATTTGTTCAAATGGTGTCCCTAGGGTAAAAAATGACCCTGCCCCGAGAGTTCAATAAGGGGACACATGTCAATATAATATTTTTTTTTTTTTTTTTTTAAATGGAAATAATTTTGCCTATATCTTCACTAAAGCATTGTTAGGTAAAGGCGGTTAAGATTTGTAGAAATGACTGGGTTCCTATGTCTTATGGGGTCAGGAGGGACCCCAAAAGGGTACAAATAAGGAATTAGTAAAATTGTTTTCTTAAGAACTGGTATGTCAGATTTGTACATATTTGATATAAATTATCCCTAAGTGTAGGGGTTTGATTGCAGATAAGAATTTAGGGGTTAAGATATATAGGGGCCCTGTAAGGGGATTAGAATAGTTTTAAATAAATATTGATATTATTACTGATAGCCAAGTTTTAATAAATATTGATATGAAAGTACTGATAGCCAGGTTTTAATAAATATTGATATGAAATTACTGATAGCCAAGTTTATATAAATATTGATATTAAATTACTGATAGCCAAGTTTAAATAAATATTGATATGAATTACTGATAGCCAAGTTTTAATAAACATTGATATGAAATACTGATAGCCAAGTTTTAAATAAATATTGATATGAAAGTACTGATAGCCAAGTTTTGATAAATATTGATATGAAATTACTGATAGCCAAGTTTTGATAAATATTGATATGAAATTACTGATAGCCAAGTTTTAATAAATATTGATATGAAATTACTGATAGCCAAGTTTTAATAAACATTGATATGAAATTACTGATAGCCAAGTTTTAATAAACATTGATATGAAAGTACTGATAGCCAAGTTTTAATAAATATTGATAAGAAATTACTGATAGCCAAGTTTTAATAAATATTGATATGAAATTACTGATAACCAAGTTTTAATAAATACTGATATGAAAGTACTGATAACCAAGTTTTAATAAATATTGATATGAAATTACTGATTACCAAGTTATAATAAATATTGATATGAAATTACTGATAACCAAGTTTTCATAAATATTGATATGAAATTACTGATAACCAAGTTTTGATAAATATTGATATGAAAGTACTGATTACCAAGTTTTCATAAATATTGATATGAAATTACTGATACCAAGTTTTCATAAATATTGATATGAAATTACTGATAACCAAGTTTTGATAAATATTGATATGAAAGTACTGATAGCCAAGTTTTAATAAATATTGATATGAAATTACTGATAACCAAGTTTTAATAAATATTGATATGAAATTACTGATAGCCAAGTTTTGATAAATATTGATATGAAATTACTAATAGCCAAGTTTTGATAAATATTGATATGAAATTACTGATAACCAAGTTTTAATAAATATTGATATGAAAGTACTGATAGCCAAGTTTTAATAAATATTGATATGAAATTACTGATAACCAAGTTTTAATAAATATTGATATGAAATTACTGATAGCCAAGTTTTAATAAATATTAATATGCCTTCCTAATTTGATTGATATTATTGTAGCATTAGGTTTATTTTAAACAATTTTTAAAAAAAAAAAAATGAAATACACAATTTCCACAATATATTTCTATTGTTTGATTTGTGTTTCTGCTTGCTTAAATTCAATAGGTCAACAAATGAAGATATGGAATTCAAGAAATAAAAAGTAGTCCCTGTCACATATGATCATTTTGGCGGTTCAATACTGCAAAGTTTGATCACAACAACATAAGCTGGGTTATGCTTTGAGCATAAATCCCTGCTAATAAAATCAGTACTGGTTCTACTTAGGAAGCAGTCCAAATAAGCTTTAATTCTTTTTCTCAATTGAGTTAAAATAAATAAGTACAAAATTAACCTTGATTCTGTTGAGAGTGTCCACGTCCACATTATACACATCATCATTTCTAAAGAGATGGGAAAATTTCTTATTTTGGCATTACAACAGAAATTGGTAAGTGATAATTGTAAAGATTTGCTGTCTAATGATATTGATCTTCAGAAGTATTCCAAACCTGATCTTTGCGATATCAACATCCACCATCTGCCTTGGTTAATATCAGATACCCAAGCCCATCAAAAATCTGAGTCCGACAGTTAACACTGAAGAAAAACATTGACTACAAATTAGTTGAAATACACCTTTTTTATTTTTAAATAATTTCACATTGTGATATTACAAATAGTATTATTTTTTTATTATATAAGCAATCCCTGCTTACATTATTTTGCAAAATTCCATAAAAAAGTGTGTGTGGGACAGGAGTGGGTGTGTTGGGGACAGGAGTGGGTGTGTTGGGGACAGGAGTGGGTGTGTTGGGGACAGGAGTGGGTGTGTTGGGGACTGGAGTCGGTGTCTTTGGGACAGGAGTGGGTGTGTTGGGGACTGGAGTGGGTGTGTTGGGGACAGGAGTGGGTGTGTTTGGGACAGGTGTAGGTGTGTTGGGGACATGAGTGTGTGTGTGTGTTGGGGACAGGAGTGGGTGGGAAGATGATTGACCTGACACAAGCTGTCAATCAAACAAGTCGATAATCCAATTAGTGATCGACAGTGTTTGCTATGCCACCATTTTTCTTAGACAAACAAATGATGTGTAAGTAAACACTTCATTGTATTTACTTTTACAAAGCATGACATGTGGCTAGAGGGATAGTTGTTCTTGTGTCAAGTCAATTATTTTTTGCCCTATTGTAAAACACCTTTATTTGTAATAATTTAACCTATTATCTTGTTTTTATATTATAATACATGTAATTTGTTGATCTATTCAGTATTACAATTCACAAACGATGTAGACCCAGACCAGCCTGCAGGTAACCCACAGAATGTTCAGGGTCCACTATGTTTAAGGGAAGGGATTATTGGTCTGTTATAGACATTCAGTCAGTTGTTGTTATTGATTATTTAGCATCATTTTTATGCTGTCGAGAGCTAACAGATGCTCAGTTAACCCTTTACTCCATAGATATGCGTTTTCCTGCACCAATCACAGAAAGCCTTTGAAAACAGTGCAGGAAGAGTTCAGATTGCAGATTGACTGTTTTCCACTCTGTCAGTTAATATAATCATAATTCACCCAATAATTCAAAAGTCTTCTTTATTAGGTGTCCAAAGGCGCTGTCTCTGTGCCTGACTATCATTCCAAGGGTCGTGATTTTGAATCCTTGCCCAGCCACAGTCTCCGTGATAATTGATATATGACATTGCATGTTATTGTCATTCTTTTCTCACTGCTGATTTTAGTTTGAAAATTATAGCTTACTGTCAAAGCGAGTTGTGCTCAATTACTGGTTAACCTTCAATCCTAGATCCTCCCAGGAAATAGTGGTTAGGTTAACTGATCATCTATTAGCCCTAGATGACATAGAAATGATGCTTAATATTCAAACATACATGTAATGCAAAGCATAGTACTTTGTCCTTAGGTCAGCATACATTTGAATGCTGTATTTGTAATTTATGGTCAGTTTTGTTTCTTATTATATTTTTCATTATAAAACACATTTTTTGTTGAAATGTTGTTAGAAAATCTATTGTAAACTTAACACCTTTAAAAACAAGCATGGGTATTGTATCAAATCTAGATACGACATGATTAATAAACCAAGACAAAACTTTCTTTACTTGTTTTTCATTTTATTTTAACAATCTCATCACTTTTATACACAAATTTAACAAATTAATTGTGGCAGGCATAAATGAACTGATAAAAAGTGATAACAGATCTAGTACAAAAAATATATATTCAATATTCAAGAACTTGAGTTTTTAAAGGTGTTCAGTATATAACTACAGGAACATGCTCTGTAATGTTAATTTATCCAAAATTGGTTGCAGCAGAAATTTGCACCCCATGTTCTGTGCTCTTTCTTGGCTAAACAGCACATTTGATAAGATTGCTAGGCTATAAAGCACATTTGAAAAGATTGCAAGGCTAAACAGCACATTTGAAAAGATTGCAAGGCTAGACAGCACATTTGAACAGATTTCTAGGCCAAACAACACATTTGAAAAGATTGCTAGACCAAACAGACTATTTAAAAAGATTGCTAGGCCAAACAGCACATTTAAAATGATTTTTGCTAGGCTAAACAGCACATTTAAAAAGATTGTTAGGCTAACCAACACACTTGAAAAGATGACACAGTTTTGCATGTAAGACATTAATGGTTTGGTGCAATACTGGTCTATATTACATTCTAAGTTTATAATGAGATAGATTAGTTGTACACAATGACCTCAACATTCCAATCATACATTTATGGAGAAAGAAAGAAATGTATTCTTTTGGTGTGAAGGAATTTTTGCTCGCCTTGTAAACTGGTATTGATCTTACGGTAAATACAGAAGGATTTTATTTCTATTTCCATTAAGGTATTTGATTTTTATTTGAGATCATGGTGAGCTCTATAGAAACATGTACAAATGAACCTATCAGGAACTAAAATGTGACATGGGTACTAAAATGTGAAATGGACGATTTTTAAGTGATTTGAAAATTTCTTTTGTGAAAATGCTTTTATGAAATATATCTGACAACAGTTGATACAGTGGGCAGAGTCATCAATGGCTAGGTGCTCCAAAACGCAGCTGTAAGATAACTTACCTCTCATCACGGAAGCTCTGGGTTTGAGTATGCGACCGGCGAAGACCTCTTAACCCCATCTCATCATGCATTGTATTCATTTATTGTTTATGAGAAATCAATTTTCATTTTATCTAATTCTGTAGCTAGATGTTATATACCGGTTATTTTATTTTAACATTAAGCAGTATTCTTTTTTACATTTTGTTTAAAGATTAAATTTATTTATGTTTTCATTAACTGACCTCAGTGATCATGCTTTGTTTCTCAACCATCCTAAACTTTTTCTTTAAATAACTTCTCATCATAAACTCTGGTTGGATTTTGATGAGATTTGCACAGAAATATTTTTTTGGTCAAGAAGATTCAAATTTGTTGAAATGATATGCATCCGAAATCCTATGGGGTCATGAGGTGCACCAGAAGTGTTAATATTATGAATTTTTAAAAATCTTCATCTCAAAAAGCAACCAGACAAATTTTATCATAAGGTCAGTGACTTAGGACCATTTGGGCCTCTTGTTTTATAGCTGAAGTTTGTTAAGTACATGTATATGTATAATACTGTGCTTAACTAAAATGAGCCTTTATTTGGAATATGTTAACTCTGTCGTTTGGTTGTTATCTGATCTTTTTATAGTTGTTTTTGTTAGGATGTCAAAATCTCTGACCAATCTATTTTTGATTGACTTTTATTTGAAATTAATAAGATGTGAAAGGTATTTAAAGTTACAATCTTTTGTGGCAGTTGCAATTTCAATTAAAAAAAGGTTTGAAATCAGTAAGCCATTAGATTTTTGTACAAACAAATTGTGACACCTGGGAATGTTTCATTTGCACATCATTTTTGAAGATTTACAAAGAATTTTGTTTACGAGACTAACGAAAATTGATAAAGTGATGTAAGCAAAACACTAAATGAATTTTCAGATTTTTTTTCGTTACTTCAGATTGATCAAGAAGTTTGTAAACTTATGAAAGTTAATGAAACATGTCCCTGGTGTTTTATTATTTTCAATTTGAGGACAGTAGAACTATAGAAGTACTTCTATTATACTATGTGTGTCTTTGTTTAAACATTGACCTAACAATGTTGGCTTAAACACATTTTACAAATATGTTACGCCAGTTTGTATTGTACAGCGTATCAGGAGGAAGACCCTACATGTTCTTATACAGTTGCTCTCATTGTTTACTTAAATAGTATTTGTAATATGAACTTTTACACTTTGTAATATGGACGTTTACACTTTGTAATATGGATGTTTGCACTGTGTAATATGGACATTTACACTTTGTAATATGGACATTTGCACTGTGTAATATGGATGTTTACACTTTGTAATATGGACGTTTATGCTTTGTAATATGGACATTTACACTTTGTAATATTGATGTTTACACTTTGTAATATTGATGATTACACTTTGTAATTTGGACATATAGACATTGTAATATGGACGTTTGCACTGTCTAATATGGATGTTTACACTTTGTAATTTGGTCATATACACCTTGTAATATGGACGTTTGCACTGTGTAATATGGATATTTACACTGTCATATGGATGTTTGCATTTTGTAATATGGACATTTACACTTTGAAATAGTGACATTTACACTTTGTAATATGGAAATTTACACTTTGTAATATGGACATTTTTACTTTGTAATATGAACATTTACACTTTGAAATATTGAAATTTACACTTTGTAATATGGAAGTTTAAACTTTGTAATATGGACATTTACATTTTGTAATATGGACGTTTATACTTTGTTATACGGACATTTACACTTTGTAATATGGATGTTTACACTTTGTAATACGGATGTTTACACTTTGTAATAAGGATGTTTACATTTTGTAATATGGACATTTACACTTTGTAATACGGATGTTTACACTTTGTAACATGGATATTCACTTTGCCATATGAACATTTACTTTTTGTAAAACAGATAAATGCTTAGTAACATGGACATTTTCACTTTGTCAAAATAGAAATTGACATTGTAAAATAGAAATTTACTTATTAATATGGACATTTTCATTGTAATATGGACAGTTACAGATAATATCAAGTCATACTTTGCCATACGGACATTTTTATTTTGTAAAAAAGATTGTTACTCGATACTTTTTAATATGGACATTTACACAGATATGGACAGTTACTTTGTAATGCAGACATTAACACTTTGTAATATGAAGTCACATTTTGTAATATAGACTTACCCAGTACACAATTTGTAATGTTGGAATTATGGTTTAAAATAATATCAACACTTTATACTTTGTAAAAATGAACAGTAAAGAAAAGTATGCATTGAATTCCTCCTCAAACACAAATGCATTTTGTAAACTGCACAAGAAAGATTTTTGTCTAATTACAAACTTGTTACTGTAGACACCTACAATGCATTATGTTGTTATTATAGCTGAAGTAGATATCACATGGAGAAATTTACCAGATTGTTTTATTTATGTAAAATTGTTTTTCAATAAAAGTGATTGATATTTGGGCTTGTCCGTTCTTTAACTGTCTAGTATCCATTTGGCCCGACTGTTTAAGTGGCATGGCTGGGGAGTAAAACCAGTAAAACCTCACTAAACCAGAAATTAAATCTGAACTCGAAGCAGTAAACATTTCCCCTCCTCCACATTCATGTTCAGCTGTGTTTATCTTCACTTCAACCAATAGAATCCTTTCTTTCATTGTAACATGGGTTTAGATTGGTTGATTTAAGTGGAACTCGGGATGAGTATGAACTCGAAATGTTTACATCCCTGGAAGTCTGGCTCAAAGCACGATTTAGGCATTATTTAAAGTAGTAGTCGTGTAATTAAAAGTTTATTTGTCTGAAATTTTCCAGTTTCTATCAACTGTAAAAAAGTGAGAAAATATGGCGATTGCTGCATGCTTTGACCTTGCCTTCATAAGAAATGTGGTTTGTTTTCACATTTATACTAAATAAATGATGTTTATTTTCATATGATACTTTGTATGAAATGGGCAAGTGTTTGTTTCTCTAATGATCAAAGATCAGCAGAAATTGTACCAGGGTGCATTGTCGTCCATAGGTGAACTTTTTGTATGTGGTTTCTTCACCTTTGAAACCACAGGTTGAGTTTTTCATAAAACTTGGAAGGAAGGTTTCAATTCAAGTCCAATCGGTACAGTCAAAACAAGCGAAAACTATATAGTGTAACAGAATTCTACAAGCAGGCAGATAATCTCTGAAAAAAGGCAAGCTTATAGTGGAAGGGAAATAACTCAAGTGAATTTTTTACTGTAATATACAACTGATTTGTTTCCCTTCCTGTAAACACTGACTTTTACACTGCACTATTACTTATATCTAAAGCAAGCCCACATTTGCTATTAAGGTCATAAGCTGAATATCAAGTCTGTTACTAAGAATAAATATAAAAAAAAATGTTTTCTGCTATAAAATCATAACAAAATAATAATAATTTTAATTTTCTGTTTAAGATATTGTGATGAAATGGTTTGTACCAAAAAGAGGTTTGCTTTGCCAATATGACTAGTTCAAAATGTGAGGGAAAAAAACAACTTAAACTGACTCAGGAGGTTTGTGATTACTTTTAAGGTCAATGACTTCCAGGTCAAGGTCTTTATAACTAAAAATAGAAATTATGATATTGTTCAATAATGGTATTTACAACTGAAATATGATGTTAATTTAAAGGTAAATTTCTCGTATCAGAAAGAGATGTTTTTTTAAGGTTATTTGCTGAAAATATTAATCAATAGTTTTTTATTTATGTCTGTCCAGCATTAAAAACCGAGTCATATTTTTTCAGAGAGCACATCAAGGTCATTGGACTGTTGTTTTAGTTGCTGCAAGGACTTCACTATAAATGGAGAGAACAAATACACGACATTACTTTTTGATCCAGTAAAGTACAATCATGGGTATAATTAACCATATGCGAAATGAAATTTATAATAACTTGTATGCAACGAAAATATTGCACAAAAATAACACTTCAATGTCCAATCATACATTCCTATAAATAACACATACACATGTGGAGTGTAATCAAACACACACGCCATATATTCCAGACACAAAATAAAACATCAGATATAAGCAATGATATATTCCCTAAGATGTCCATACCCAACATATTCATTAGTTTTAAACTTATTTTACATTGACTGTGAAACAAATTCTTACAACTTAGACAAATCACAATCAAAGTCTCGCCCATATTTCAAAATGAATGACAAGGTAAATGTCGGGTATTCGTGTTATATTTATTTTAAAAAATAGGATTTCATTTTAATAGAAGCGGCTCCACTAAAGTATCGTTCCTTGTCGCATTTCGTCAGATTTGAAATACCAAATATTTTATTCATAATTGATTATGCATTGCTTTGTTTTCATTATAAAAATAATCAAATTGTTTTAGACATATAAAACAATTCCTGACATATGACATACTACTTTAAAGGCTCCTTGTTTTAAAGTCACTTTAATAAACCATAAATTTTCAACCCAAAGCATTTCTACCTACACAAATATTTACTTAAATCTATATCATTTATTACCCCAAGATTCACATACTACTCCACTAGACAATACTACTCCACTAGTCAATAGTACTCCACTAGTCAATACTACTCCAGTAGTCAATACTACTCAAATAGTAAATAGTACTCCAATAGAAAATTGTATACCACTAGTCAATACTACTCCTCTAGTCAATACTATTCCACTAGTCAATCCTACTCCACTAGACAATACTACTCCACTAGTCAATACAACTCCTCTAGTCAATACTGCTCCACTCATCAATACTACTCCACTAGTCAATACTACTGCACCAGTCAATACCACTCCACTAGTCAATACTACTCCACTAGTCAATACTACTCCACTAGTCAATACTATCCCTGTAGTCAATACTACTCCACCAGTCAATACTACGCCACTAGTCAATACAACTCCACTAGTCAATACTACTCCTCTAGTCAATACTTTTCCACTAGTCAATACTGTTCCACTAGTCAATACTACTCCTCTAGTCAATACAGAGGATACAGTAATCAACAGGAAATTCAAGTGCACGTGTTAAACACTCAACAAGAAAGACAGAAATGTATCTCGTCCTCCGATCAATATTACAAATCTAAATAAACAGCAAGCAGACAAATTAAGAGCAAGTGATAAACATTTATTTCCAAATCAGGTATCTCCTCTCCATTTTCTTACAGTAATTTGAGGGTAATATTATAATATTACCAACAATTAAAAGTTATTATAATATTACCAACAATTAAAAATTATCGAGGTTCACATAAACATGACTTAGCTAATGGTTGGTAATGAATTACTGTAAGAAAATGGAGAGGAGATACCGGACAGCTGTACAAGTAAAACAAGTAGGATGATAGTTTTCTTTTTTTCATTAAAAATTATCGAGGTTCACATAAACATGACTTAGCTAATATAATATTACCAACAATTAAAAATTATCGAGGTTCACATAAACATGACTTAGCTAATGACAAAAGGAAACCTATCATCCTACTTGTTTTGCTTTCAGAAAAAGACAGTAGACTACATGTCATATATACATTTATAAACATCTGATTTTCTCTTGACAACTACGGGTGTGTATTGTTGGGGATCATCCTCCATGATTACTTGGTGCTCTGATTCTTGTTAAGAGTCAGTATCATCCCCTTTTCCTTTTTCGATTAATGCAAATTGAAATGTCCGAGGAGGTTATTTGCCGTTTGACCTCCCCCTATATTAAATGGCAAAATGTTGTCGTCTGTAACCAGTTTGTTTAGCATAAAACACTGTTGAATATTATAATATTACCAACAATTAAAAATGATCGAGGTTCACATAAACATGACTTAGCTAATGAAAAAATGAAACCTATCATCCTACTTGTTTTGCTTTCAGAAAAAGACAGTACATGTCATGTATACATTTATACAAATCTGATTTTCTCTTGACAAAGTTATACTCTGTCTGACTTCTTGTCAGAGTTATTTGATTGTCATTCTTCTCAGCGAGACTGATATGGGCATCAGTACTGCTTATAAGAAGTCCTACTATTGTACCTGGACCATTGGTAGGCAATAGTGACAGCAGTTCTACATTAATCTGCTCCTTATCGAGTTTTTCAATGCATTCAGACTTGACAGATATATTTATATAGACCCTGCGTGGCTTAGGCTCTAAACGACATAATA
Organism: Panopea generosa; assembly: GCA_029582155.1. Taxonomy (NCBI): domain Eukaryota; kingdom Metazoa; phylum Mollusca; class Bivalvia; order Adapedonta; family Hiatellidae; genus Panopea; species Panopea generosa. Next base: position 18,017,990 of record CM055901.1, on the reverse strand, counting down.
TCACATCAACTACGGGTGTGTATTGTTGGGGATCCTCCTCCATGATTACTTGGTGCTCTGATTCTTGTGAAGAGTCAGTATCATCCCCTTTTCCTCTTTCGATAACGTTGAAATATAAATTGAGATGTCCGAGGAGGTTATTTGCTGTTTGACCTCCCCCTACATTAAATGGCAAAATGTTGTCGTCTGTAACCAGTTCGTTTAGCAAAAAACACATGGCATTTCTTCCAGTCGAATTAAACATATTGTCTTTGAAGCCCTTGTTCATGTATTGTTGGGTTTTGGTATAATGGGTCACATCTCCTGAAAAAAAACCATAACGGTCAGCTCCTGTTGTCAGATCATAGTGGAATAGTATTGAATAGTGAAGTAGTATTGAATAGTGGAGTAGTATTGAATAGTGGAGTAGTATTGACTAGTGGAGCAGTATTGACTAGTGGAGTAGTATTGACTAGTGGACTAGTATTGAGTAGTGGACTAGTATTGACTAGTGGACTGGTATTGACTAGTGGACTAGTATTGACTAGTGGACTGGTATTGACTAGTGGACTAGTCTGTCACCTGCAATAAGTCTAGATTTACAAGAAATGACTGTCCTAGCAAAGTGGCATTATTCTGCTTTAGGGGTCGTGTCAAAATTTTTTGGATTTTCACAAACTAAATCTCTTTAGAAACGGGGGAGGGGGGTAAAGGGTCATTTAATGTAGGTAAAATCCAACTACTTTCGACATAAAATGGCGCGAAATTTGGATTTTATGACTTCAGTTTGGAAGAGAGATTTAGTTTGCGAAAATCCAACAAATTTTGACACGACCCCTTAGAAAACTTGAGTTGTTGATATCAGGTATTTCCAAGTATTGCTGCTTATGGTATCATTAGGGTTATACTTCTAACAAAGAAAACGGTTGGCCATGACGTATAAACAATATGAAGGTTTCTCTGCTTAGCCCTTTTTAAATATTCCACGGCCTGAATATATTATTTCTTCTATACCTGTTTCCTTCCAAGTCTGTTTGGAATATGTCAAATTATTCATCACATCTTGCGTGAGTTGAATGATCAACCTCTTTTTGTCATCATCCACCTCCATAGCAAAGCTCTGCAGTGCACCTTCTTTCTCAATTATGGGATACACTGTAAAAAAAAAGAAGAATTTGACATTAATAGATTATTATTATGCAAGTTTTAGATTATTTTAAGGGAGTGGCCATTAGATATCTATGGGGGTGGGGGCAGGAAATCCCTTCGAAAAAAAAGTTTGCACACACATTTTGGCGCAAATAAAAAGTTTGCTAGCAAATTTTGGGCACAATAAAAGTTTGTTTCCGATTTGTGGTGAAAAAATAATTGTTTTTAGATTTTTTGCTCGACTCGGATTTTGTGGGAAAAAAATGTTTTTTAATTATTTGGTAGGATTTATCAATGAAAAGGTCGAATTTTTGTTGAAAAAAACTGAATCACCATTTTTGATGGAAAAAAACAACAATTTTTTTCCATTTCTGATTTTTGGCTAAAAAAAAAATTGCTTCCCTAATTTTGGTGCAAAAAAAAAAGTTTGCATGCCCAAAATTTACGGAAAAAAAGTTTGCTTCGGGGGGAGACCCCCCATAGATATCAAATGGCCGCTCCCTAAGGCAATGCAGGTACAATACTACTCCACTAGTCAATACTAGTCCACTAGTCAATACTAGTCCATTAGTCAATACTAGTCCTCTACTCAATACTAGTCCACTAGTCAATACTGCTCCACTAGTCAATACTAGTCCACTAGTCAATACTGCTCCACTAGTCAATACTAGTCCGCTACTCAATTCTAGTCCACTGGTCAATACTAGCCCACTACTCAATACTAGTCCACTAGTCAATACAAGTTCACTAGTCAATACTAGTCCACTAGTCAATACTAGTCTACTACTAAACACTAGTCCACTACTCAATACTACTCCACTAGTCAATACTAGTCCACTACTCAATAATAGTCCATTACTCAATACTAGTCCACTAGTCAATACTGCTCCACTAGTCAATACTAGTTACTAGTCAATACTGCTCCACTAGTCAATACTAGTCCACTAGTCAATACTAGTCCACTAGTCAATACTGCTCCACTAGTCAATACTAGTCCACTATTCAATACTAGTCCACTGGTCAATACTAGTCCACTAGTCAATACTGCTCCACTAGTCAATACTAGTCCACTAGTCAATTTTTAAAAATTATGAAATCTTTAAACTTACAGCTTTATTATTCAGAAATGCAACAAGAAGTTACCTTTACACATGTCACTATTTACACTACTCCGGTAGTCAATACTACTCCACTAGTAAAATAGTAAATAAATCATAATCACCATATTGAGCCCCGTTCTTATCGGTGAACTTCCAAGTTTTTCTTTCTGCAATCCAAACTTTCTTTCTCGTACTTGACAAGTTATCATAAACCTCCTTATCTATACGGACTTCCAGATCAATCCATTCTGCCGTGCCATCTACTGTTTTCTTCTTTCTGGGGGGAGATAATGAGCTGTCACTGTCCGTGTCTCCGTCTCTATGGCTACGTTTCATGCTGGTCCTGCGTGGAAAACAATAAATTTCTGGTAAGTGTCAGAATCATGGGTTCAGATGTTGAAACCTTTTTTGGATTTGTACTATTATAGGGCCAAATAGAATCAAATTGAGCGAAGCGTGGTGAAACTATCCACTAGTGTCTTGTTGGCGATGCTGTAATACTAGTGGGGGTCTGAAACACAATTTTACAAGAAGGCAACAGCATTTCGGTAGCTAAGATGTGGATCTCGTTTTCATTGACAGAGATTGATTGTTTCAAATTAAAAGTATGCAACTTATACAACTACCATATGCCAGTAATTTTGTGAATTCATGTTAGTAAAGAAATATTGTGTTAATGTTTTGCACACTGTTTTCCAAAGGTACCCTTTTCAATGTTCCCCTAACCAATTTTGAGATAGATAATAACAATCACACATACAGGGTTTTTGAAGACAGATAAATTTTGCATTTCTTCCACAACACCTTTCAAGTGATCTGATAAATAGTTTCCATGCCAATTAGATATAGATGGCTGACCTTAAGGGGGTCCTTTACTGTCTAAAAATATACTACACAATATTTTGTTTACCTGGTGTGTACTAAAAATAAACACTTCATAACTCGTTTATTTCTGCATATTTTCTTAAAATTCTTTTTCCAAATGTAAAAGTTAACTTTAATAAATATACTCATCAGTTTAAAAACGAATAGATATTCATAAATTTGATTTGAATGCAGGTCAATTTCGGACAACTTTACGCGCTAAGAAAGAAAGAAGAAGAATAATAATAATAAGAAGAAACGAGCAAAAACAATATGTCTCCAAACTTTGTTTGGGAGACATAATAAGAAACGGAGCAAAAACCAATATGTCTCCAAACTTCGTTTGGGAGACATAATGAGAAACTGGAGACTCAACCAAAGTCGGGGAGCACTTACCAGGTGCACAGGAAGGGTAAGAGTCCTATGCTTCTATAGAAACGCTCACCGACTTGCTGATGTCATGACAGTTGTACATGAAGGAGGAAAAGTATGACAAGGGACAATATTTAGGGAGATGCTTTAAGTCTATCAGTTCAGATCAATCATGCACTTATAAAACTGTATGAAACTCATTAGTTATTCAAGCAGTGAGGAATTTTTACTTGCAATTCACAAAATCTTGGACGAAAAAAAAAATTGTATCTTTTGGTGTCTGGTCACGGTAAAAAAAATATATTCAACTTGTATTTCAACAGGAGCGTGCACTCATTAGGAAGTTTCTTGCACAAATAGATAACAATTTTGAAATACAGTTTCATACTTCTGTATGGTTTCTCTTTAGTGTCTTGTCATTGTTTTTCACCCCCAAAAAATTAAAAATTTAAAAAAAAAAATTGTGATATAATGCCATTGAAAGTAGTCTGGTTTAAAAGGAGTTAAATTGGAATACCATGAGCTCCTTAAAAAAATTGTGTTAGAGGATACCACAGGAAACCATAAAACGAGGAGCAAATAGCTGTCCATATATATAGCAATTGAAATGTCTTCTTTAAGGTATAATCTAAAATGAAGGCGTTTTAGATTTTCGAAATATGCCTTAGATATCTAGAAATCTTGGCTTAATGTCATTTTTAGAGCTCTCGTTTGTCTTCAACTCCAAAATACAGAAAATCAAAGACATAATTCAAAAATCTAAAACGCCTTTTTTTTTTTTAGATAATTGATTAAATAAGACATTTGATTTGGTATTTCTTGGAAACACGATGCAAGAAGTGCAGCATAAAAATAATAATACTTTATTGCATAATACACCCAAATGAGGGTCAAAGCAATACAAACATCAAACAAGACATGTATATATATGAGATACAGTGTAAAAACAAGACTGCCAAAAGGCACATATGATACAATTATACAAAAAAAAAAAAATCAGTAAACAAAGAAAATGATAAAAAAGGCACAGGATCAGAGGTTTCTATACATCATTATACTGATCTTAAATATAGCATTGTCTCGGACCATGCTGATAGATTAGAGAAATTCGGATAGCATATGTACTGACGTGCAGGCAGATGCACATGCAAAATTGGCGTGCATTTAAATCATATTTTATGTATGTGTTCATTTTTAATCTGATAAGTGTATGAATTAAAGTTGAAATTTATATTTGGCAAAAGAATTTTGTGAAAATATACAAAAATAAAGAAGTTATGAAGTGTTTATTTTTAGTACACAACAGGTAAACAAAATATTGTGTAGTACAGTCGAGTCCGGTAAAGGCATAGTGCCACCATTGGAAAAAGGAAGTGCTTCCGTGGGGTAGTCGCATAATGGCGGTTATAAATAATCCTCAATTCTTCTTCTTTAAAAATGCATTTTCCTTATTTTAATGCTCATTTTTTTATTTGAATGGCATTATTGATGTATTTTGAACATTTTGATAGCATTGTCATGTTTGAATTGTGAATTTAGAAAAAAAAAATGATGCTTGGAAATTGGGGTATGAATTCATGATTTCGGAAGTCTACTTTCACTTTGTCACCAGTGTACACACTGAGAAGAAAAAAAATCTCTTATATGACACATGACCCCTACTTTTCTCATCATATTTTGATAGTGCAGAGGTTGACAAACAGTAAAATGTAGGTTTCACTTCTTTCATTTGGGACCCTCTATGAATGACAAGCCTTCAAACTTTTATTATTTACTATAGAATAAAGAACAAAAATCAATGGTGGGGTTACACCTAAAATGACGCGGCCGGTCAGAATGGCGCATCAACAATTTTTCAATATTATAAAATTTTCTGACGACAAAGGAACACTTTACATGTTCAATTATCAAATGATAATAGTATAGTTGTATAATTTCAGAACTTTTCCGGATTTTCATGTTTGTATCGATACATCTATTCACCACCTTAATTGCCCCTACCGAAATGCAGTAGCTACCGAAATGCTGGAGCCAGGCTGTACCAAACTAGCAACAAACTAGATATTTGTAAAACAAAATTAGGAATACTACTAGTTTGAATATAAACATTCTTACGGGGTTTTTTTGTGGTGAAGGAAGCTAATTCCGTTTCACAGCGTTGTGTATTTCCATCTGCCTTTTCCGGTCGCGCATGCGGGTTGTGCTAAAACCCGATACCCGGTATCGATATTGGGAAAATCCGGTATCACAGTTTATGATACCGGATTATGTCGATACCGGGTGTTTCGTCACAGTCCGTACCGGGTAATATAATATTCTCTAAAGAAATCCCGGTATCGATAGGCCCGGTATCAATGTCCACAATAATCAACTATAACTTTGAATATCTTGAAAAACAACAGAATAGTGAGTTTGATTGAACGATAAATAGTATAATTAACATGTATTAGTAGGTTGACAGTCTCCTTAAAATTACACACTTTTATCAAGCTGTAAATCTGAAATACAATAGATTCTATTTCAATAATAATTGTCTTTTGATTTTAATGTGATATTTGGGGAATATATTTGGAAAGAAATGATTCATTTTAATTAACACCCAGTGTGTGTTGATCTTTAAAACGCCGGCGTGCTTATTTGATTTGGCACCGTTTTTCTCGGTTAAAGTGTTATAGGTCTTATATGTATGCAAAATCGTATAAAAGAAACTTTCAGTTTTGTTGTCTAAGTCACGCCTTTAAACTTTTTTGCTAGTGTATGTCGTGGGATGAATGCGAAGAGGTTCTAAGTGACATTAAATAAAGAAGCAGATAGAACCTTTTCGCTTTCACCCCTCGATGTGTTATTATGACAACGAGCTTGTAATGCTTTAATAGATCAAAATAAATAGTCTGTTCCGGTCTGATTTCAAATATAACAGCTTCAAACATGCCTATCTGAGAAAGATTCTGTTCATTCCAAACATGAGGAAATTATAAGTAATTTAACATGCGTTTTATATATATCCTATTCATGTTGTTGCATACATTGTAACCTGAATTAGTGAATAAAACGAGTTTTGAGTTGAGTTGAGTACAGTGTAACGGTTGTGAATGTATGTATCTTATAATATTTTAACTTTAGGCATGAGCGGCATGATAACTCCCCGCTGTGCATCCCTTATTTATTGCACTTGTTTCACAGCATGGGGTCATTTTCCTGTGTATCTGTTTATTGGTACAGGGCCTTTTAAAGTTGACACTTGAGTTGATAATCTCATTATCTGACTTATACATATCAAATTCTTGTATAAACAATATACATAGCTAACTGAATTAATCAGAGTTATAAACAAATAAGTGTTTTAATAAAAACACAATTATGATCTGACGTTTACGGGCTCTTAAGTAATCAATTCTACTGACCCATGAAAGAACATGTAATAAAACATAAACTAATCAAAGGGCTTATATTGATGTATCGTATTATTGCCTTCAACCCTTTATCAATTGTGGACTCATGCAAAGTGTCTGAAAACTTACTTCACAATATGCCTTGTTTTCGATACACAAATTACTCCCTTAACAGGAAGATATACAAATACACCAAGATATGAAATATTGTGTAAATCATGTAATTGTATATAATTGTAACAGAACATCTTTCTCTTTAAGTATGTCCAAAATACATAGAACTAAGAAAAACTTAAAACAACATATCTTGTCATGAATAAAAAAGGCACTTAAATCATATAAAAGTCTTCATAATATTAGCATTACCTAAGTGCTAACTGGTATAATGTTAAAAACAACTCGGTGTAGTATAATGTTTTTTTAACATTTTTCTTAGATTTAAAAAGAAATCAGAACATTCTATTATAAAGTGGTATATATGTAAAATAAATATTGCTATAAACATTGTATTGTTTGATGCAATTAAAGAATGGAATGAACATCCCGAAACTGGCACTCACACATCCATTAATTGGCAACACGTGTGACACGTGTCATAAAGGGCCTTCATAACACCATTAATTTAGGTTATAGTAACTTGAAAATGAAACAGTTTATGATACCAGATTATGTTGATACCGGGTTATACGTCACAGTCGGTACCGGGTAATATATTACTCTCTTCAGAAATCCCGGTATCGACAGGCCCGGTATCAATGTCCCCGAATGTCTCGAGAGGCTTGTTTAAATTATAACATTAAGAAAATGCGTTTTACACGACATGGCCTGTGCAATTACCTATGCTTTTTGTGTAAGGTTATATTTCATTATATGTTGATGAACTTATATGTATAATGGGTGTTTAATTTAAAACAATAATTGAAAATGCGTATTGCACATCATAAGCTGTGTATTTACCTATGCTTTTTATGTGAGGTGTACGCTATTGTTTGTTATTTTTGCTAGTTTTCCTTTCTTATAATCCAAAAAACAATATAAAAAATAAAGTTTTAATGTGCCACCGTGGATAGGTTCACAAAACTTCTCAATTCAATTTAAATGACATTCACAAAAAAACTTGTTCTTTTATGCTGATCACACGGTTATATTTTCATTATATATATAAAGACAGATGGTCATTTATGGGGTTTCTGGATGATACCTTGGTAAGTGTTTTTTTCGATACCCCACATTTTCTATATATATGGATATATATATAGTCCTTATAAGCTAGTCTAGTACATGAATGTTGAGGCCTCGCAGCATATACGCATTTCTTTGTTCATATAGACCACATAAAAACACTTATAAATTGCTACATATCATATATGCATTTATATATTATTTGGTTGTACGTAGGGGTCACAGAAAACTGTTTTCTACCTTTACATTTACTTAAATAATTTGACAAATAAAAACAAGATAGCATGTTTTAAGGTATGCCTTGAAAGGAAAATAGGTAAACTTTATCTGTATTACCTTTATTTTGATACATGTGTATTCGTAATTATAATATTCATTTATGACGGACTTTGCGAATGACACATTTCAGACAAAGGTATTGATTTCCATTTAATTAAAACAAATTTCCAACATACGTTTATAACATTGTCATTGTTTGCGATGGATCAACAAAATACACACTTAACTGATGAAACTCATGAAATGTAAGGCGTCCCTAAAATGAATGTGTTCACGAATTAGGCAATCATATCGATATGTATAACGGACGTCATTATCCCCAAATTTTCACATTTCAATCTATATATAACAAGAGCGTTGCGGAGCAAACGCTAACGCTCATCTGTCAGAAACGGGGCATAACTAGAATAAATATTAAAGCCAGAAATATGCCCCTCGCTACACGTGTGCATTGTTTCTGGTAGTGTTTACCAAATTTCATGTGAATATCTTGAACGGTTTATGAGTTATGGCCAAGTTAAATGTATTTGAACAAATTTTAAAGTCGAAAAAAAAAAACATAACTCGAACAGACTTTCAATACAGCCAGAATTATACCCCTTACTACACATGTGTGTATTGTCTCTGGCATTGTGTGTTCCAAGTTTCATGTGATATTTCAAATATCTATAACAGTTTTGGAATTATGGCCAAACGTAAGTTTTTGCACGACGCCGACGGAAATCAATACGTTTTTCTTCGAAAAACAGACGAACTAGAAATCAAGACACGGTAATGTATATAATTACACATTTCTTAATAATAACTCAGTTGTCAAAATCAACGTCTCCGAAGGATACCTTTCATTCAAAATCTCACTCAAAACATATGATCAAGTTTTTTTTGTGCAAGATTTCAAAATTAAGCACTTTTGAGTTGGTGTGTAGATCATTACAAATAGGGTTAAGTAGTTTGAACTGATTCTAGTCTATGGTAACTTGAACTCGTTGCAAATGGTCGCACGAATGATATTTTCTTGATTTTGAAACCAGATATCCTATAGGTCTCAACACAGCATACATGTATTACTAAACCAAGTTTCAAGTAAAATCGTCAGGTGTTACCCTTTGTGGGCAAAGCTGAACATTACCTGCCTATCAAACATTAACCAGAACAAGACAGAACGTAATTCCGGTGGTGACCTGGGAGTAGGATGTTATTTGTCCCAAATGGCTTAAAACCTTGTAGTTAGGGACTCGATACTTAAGACATGTTGAATATTTGTGTTCATAAAGTTTCATATATTACCCCAAACTGTAAAGATATGTGACTGAGACACAACTCTTTCAAATGGACGGGCAGTTTAATTCTATATACCAGCCTTTTAAGGAGCATAAAAATAGTTAAAAATGATAAGAAAGTCACTTCTTCAATTTCAAACTTTAATTATTTTTATAGTTAGGTACATAAGACTATAAAGTAACTTATCCGTAAGTAATTCACAGAGTTTCATATATAATGACAATTGTGTTAGAATTTACAATGACATTCTGAATTAGAAGTAACTTAACAATGACAAGGGAAAATGTTGAATCAAAAGGCATTAATTCAAAAGCAATAAACAAGAGTGATTTTGTTAGAATAATAACAAGGTTTAAGTACTAAGATGAACATAAGTTTTTGCCTAAGCTGCAAAATTCCGTGAGTGGATATTTATCTACACAGATCAAATGTAAACCACATGATTATTAAACTAGGCTATTCCATTACTGTATATATTGTATTAGTTGCACGCACACTGTTAATGGGTGCGAGTGCACTGGTAATGAACATGACGTAATGGTTCCGCTTTGTCATTGGCTGATGGGAGCGCTAGTCTCCAGATCATGCATCTTGGGTTTCCCACGGACAATCTAGATTTTGGATTTCAAATTTAGGACCATTATTTACACATGTACATCGATTGATTTATATTATCTTTTTTTATGGATGCAGCATAATGTATGTATGGTAATGAAATTTAATGTCAAAATATCTCACATAGATTTTGCGAGTAAGCATGCACTTGAACCACTCGCAAAAATGGGCGAGTGCAAAATATAGATAAATCCTAACCCTGCTGCTTGGAGTGGAGTCAATTTTAAAATGGAAATATTGTTTATAAACAATTTTCAATCATTAGAGTTATGTCATTAACTGAATAAGGAAGAGGTAGAGAGTGGACAAGGTGAATTTTGGTAAAGTTTGGTAAAGACTGGATAAGAAATGTTTAAGTTAGAGGAGCGGATATGAAATTTCAGACATGATCCTTATATGTCTGTCATGCTATGCATGTGGCCTAAAAATATGAAGAAAGGTGAAAAAATAGCTAAGTTTATCTAATGCTAATTTATTATACATAAAAGTAGCGGGGTTAATCTAATGTTAAGTTATGATACATATAAGTGAAAAATAAAACTTGCCGTTGACCTATAGATCTTGGCGAGGTCAAATAGCTGTTGTTCTGATGAGTATATAAGTTTGATGCAAACATATGAAACAAGGGGGCTGCAGAGCTAAAGCCAGCGTTAGTCTGTTTTTCTAAGTTGATCAAGAGCTGGTCACAGAAACGTGACAAATGCCCTCAAATTCCATCATTGGATGGATAGCCATTAGTCAGCATTTTTTTGCATCTTCCAAACAAGCAGAAATACAAAGAATTTTAACCTTAAAGTGTTACCTTAGCCTTTGACCTACTGGCATGATTCTTGTATGTGAAACACCATCTTCTCATGGTATTAACGAGTGCAAAGTTATTTTAATATCCCCAATACATTGCCAAGTTACAGTCCAGACAAACCAAATCCAGACGCACATATAAGTTTAAATTTTAAAATATGCCCTCCTTTGGGGGCATTAAAAAGGGTAAAACTCAATAAATATTAATGCAATAGTTATTCCACATATTGTACATGTGTATATTGTCTCTGTGACATGAATGTGTACCAAGTTTCATAAAAATTATTTCAAATTATTTTGGAATTATGACCAAGAATAATACTTTTGCCAAAATTTCTAAATCAAGCAAGAGCTATAAGAGGACAGCACACTCAACTTTACCAGACTGTCTCAGACATAAAAGGATGATAAAACATCTATGCATGATTGATGTAATAAATGCAAGTCAAAAAACAAGGGCTCTAATATGTATCGAGTATCCTATAAAATTACTTAACTAAGTTTTAACTAAGTGAACAAGAGCTGTCATAAGACAGCACGCTCGACTATGCCGCTTTGACTTAGAAGTGAATGCAATAATGATGTATTTGCCGGTCAAAAGCAAAAAAAAATCAAATTAAAAAGTAAACAGTGACCATAACTCTTAGGGGCCCAAAACACAATCTCCAGAAAGGTCTCTATTACTCCTTATATATACCAAGTTTGCTCGCAATATGTCGACCCTAACTTAAGTTATTCAATACCAACCATTTTCCTATTAATAGTAACTTTAAACTTGACTTGATCCTAGGGGCCTCAAATGCAATCCCATGAAATGTCTCCATAAACTTTTCCAATATACCAAGTTTGGTCACTATGTCAAACCTAGCTAAAATTATTTGATACCTACCCTAAACCTATCATCTAAGTTCCTAAGTCAATCAGGGGCCATAACTTGTATAAAGCATAATATGGAGTTATGTAGCCTCATTCTGTTATGATCTGAACAACTGTGTGAATTATCAAGTCAATTGAATGAAGGGTAATAGAAGTTATTAATAAATATCTCAAACTGCCCTAAAACTTAACCTAAGTTCCAAAGTCAATCAGGGGCCATAATTTGTATAAAGCATAATATGGACCGTGAAAAAAGGTGTGAAGTATTAAGCAAATTGAATGAAAAGTATTGGACTAATAAGTGAAAATCCCAACTTGCCCTAAAACTTTACCCCGACGCTGACGCTGGGGCGAGTAGTATACCCCCCTTATTCTTCCAATAGTTCAAAAAATCAAGTCAAATGCATGAATGGTATTTGAGATAAGACTTAAAACACCAACTTTGTTTAAAACTTACTAAGTATATAAAGGGCCATAATTTGAATTTAAAATCATATACAGTTGTAAATATCAGATGAACCTGAACAACTGTGTGAAGCATAAAGTCAAATTAAGGAACGGTTTTATAAATATGATTAAAAATCTTGTACTAAAGCTAAAAACAAACTTCATAAGTCAATAAAGAGCCAAAATTTGTGTTTCAAATCAGATTCTAACTAAATTGTCTTATGGCCAAGTTATGGCCCTGAACACACTGTGAGAAATATCAAGTCAATTGAATTAACAGTGTTGGAGATCTTAGTTAAGATCCAAATTTGCCCTCAAACTTAAACCAAACCATCTAAATGAATCAAGGGCCATAGTTTGTATTTAGGATCATACAGAGTTATGTAACCTTATTGTGTAATTCCTGTAAACAATTGTATGAAGGTTCAAGTCAAGTGATTGAACAGTATTGGAGATATGAGTAAAACATCACAACTTTCCCTAAAACTAACTAAACACAATTTGCCCTAAAACTTTAACCGCAAGTTCCTAAGTCACTCAGGGGCTGCATTCAAAATCACTCACAAAATACAGAAAGGCAACTGGAAAGTCAGACATCTTATCTCAACTAATTGTATACTAATTATGTGGCTGAAAAAGAGGATACTATTTAATGTGAAGAAGAAAATTTCAATCCTACAGGGATATGATTAAGTTAAATGCTCAAATTTAAACACAAAAAAAGTATATTTGGACTGTTTTCCATACACTTGACAAGTAACAGAAGAACTTAACAGTTCCAGTGTGATTCATAGGGGATATTATGATAGGACACTTCTGGTGAACTGTATTACTTCAGAGTTTGGTGTGTATACACGTATGACACACACACCCATACACACACAAAGGCTATTTCAGGTTTAACAAAAATATTTTGAATACCCATGGAGTCCTGCTCCAATTTACTGTTAGCGGTGGACTTAAGAAAGTCAAGAGACACTAACAAACAGGTATTGAACTGCAAAAAAACACATGACAAATGTATGTGTGTTTAATCACCTAACAAGACGTGATACAGGTCACCAGAAAAGGGTCCTATCTTAATATTCCATTTATAATATAATATACCTTTATATTTCTCGGGATCTCGAGATATATTAAAATTTATTTTAAATTTACTGCTAAGTAACATAAATGCAAATGAATACACAAGCTGGTACGGAAAAAGAAAACATCAGTTGCGTGATATGGATATTTCAATATGGCCACCTTTATTTTCATTGTTGAATATTGAAAAGGAAATTAATAGGTATATAATAAATGTATTTAACAGTTCCAGATTTATGAACTTTAAACTTGCATGTGTACACATATAAATCAAGTTGTCAAGTCATTTCCCATTGAACTAATAAACAAACAAAAGTAGTGGCACAGCAAAATAAAACGTTTGTCAGTTTTTCTTCTCTCCAAAATCATCAAAAGGTATATTAAAAGTCAGCCATTTTTAATGCTATAATAAAGCCCCTACCTACATACATGTGAATTGTCACTGGCAATGTGTTTTTATACATAGATTTTTTTTTATAGAAATAGGCTGTCAGGTATTCCCCATTGCTACTAGATTGAACTAAACCTCAGCGAGTCGGATGTGTCGCCTGACGAATTATTTACTGTCGACATTAAAGCTGTTAGATTGGCAAATTATTCATTTATAGACAATGATGTTGCCATTTAACTTTCAAGTGTAGGTGACATTTGAACTGAAGGTAACAATGTTAAGCCGGACAAAAAATTACAACGAAAATTAACAAAGGGCAATAACTCTAAAAATATGGAAGCAAGAGTAACGGTTCTTATGCACTGGACTTGCCCTTAATGAGATCTATCTACCTATTTAGTTTCAGAATGATACCTCTTATAGTTTTCGATATATGCCCCTGACAAAATTTAAGTTTGAAAATTAACAGAGGGCAATAACTCTTAACATATAGATGCAAGAGTTACGGTTCTTGTGCACTGCACTTGCCCTCAATGAGATCTATCTACCTATGAAGTTTCAAGTTGATAACTCTTATATTCTTCAAGGTATGCCACGGACAAAACTTTAAGCATGATAATTTACAAAGGGCAATAACTCTGAAAATATGGAAGCAAGAGTAACAGTTCTTGTGCTCTGCACTTGCCCTCAATGAGATCTATCTACATATGAAATTTCAAGTTGATACAACTAATAGTTTATGAGATATTCCCTGGACAATTGAAAACAGACCTTTGCCGCCACTGCCGCCGACAAAAGTAACCCCTATATGTCGCCTAGTCAGGCGACACAAAAACCACATTTCCTATTGCAAAAAAATTCTTGTTCCTTTGATGAACTAGAAAAAGAAATGCACAAATATTGATGGGAAAACTCCTGTTTAGCACTTTGAATATGTTGCTCCTTCTGAGGATATTTTATGTATGATAAATTCCTGAACACAGAATGGAAGGCAATATTCTCTCATCCTGTGAATTCTTCAAAATCAAACACATAATTATATAACATTATCACACAGCTCAACATCAAATGCCATTTCTTGGCAATACTCTTCAACAGAATGAAACTCGGCATTGTGAAAAAAAACAAAATTAAACCCAGAGGAAAACAATCTCTTTCCATACTTACTTCTAATAAATGTTCAGACTAAAGAACATTTGATACATATTAACTTAATATGATGAACATCAAACTTAAAGCTGCACTCTCACAAATTGAACGTTTTGACAACTTTTGTATTTTTTTGATTGGAACGAGCTAATTTATGCCAAAATGCATGTTTCGCAGAGTTTTATTTTTTAAGTTAAAAAATTGATGTTCTATGAATTTTTCTTAAATCGTTAGTAACGGCTTTAGCCATAAAATATTAATTTTGGAACGGAAATATGAAAATCTGCGATCTGACCTTTTGTCAGCTGTCTTTAATCACTGGTTTGCAGATATTTACGCAAAAATGGTTCATTCCAAGACAAAAATACAAAATTTGTAAAAGCGGTAAATCTGTGAGAGTGCAGCTTTAAAGACAAACTTTAAAACTTATTTCTTTATAAGAGGGTACTAAATACATGGGTTAAAGTTTGAAGCTTCAAAACACTCAAGTACAGGTTCTTGGTTACTGAAATGTACTTTTTACAATTAATATTATATATTCTTTTTCTCTCCAAAATTCTGTATTTAGTATCAATATTGAAAACTTTCACCCATGTAGGTATATTAACACAATCATAAATGAAAAATGGTTGATGTGTTTGTTTAACCAGAACAGTACATGAACATAATGTCTATCATATCAATGGCTATTTGCCCATTGAACTAATAAACAAAAGTAGTGGCACAGCAAAATAAAACGTTTGTCAGTTTTCTTCTCTCCAAAATCATCAAAAGGTATATTAAAAGCCAGCCATTTTCAATGCTATAATAAAGCCCCTATCTACATACATGTGAATTGTCACTGGCAATGTGTTTTTATACATAGATTTTTTTAAATAGAAATAGGCTGCCAGTTTTTCCCATGGCTACTTGATTGAAAAACCACTTGTCCTATTGCAAAAAATACTTGTTCCTTTGATGAACAGTGTGTGTATACCACGTGATAAATTACGTCATATATGCTATGTCGGAAGGCAATATTCTGCTTAAAATAAAGACTTAAATCAAAGATAACTTTTCTTTTACTACACTATTTTAAATCAAACAAAGGGCAGTCTATGCCGCTTAAAAAGCACCGCCTTCGTTGTTTTACCGAAGTTTGAAAAGGTGATTAATTTCATCAAACACTTCAAAAAACCTGTTTCCATAATACTGTTTTGACAGTGCTCTGTCAGACGGCTGTATTGTGCAAAGATTTGTCGAAGTGTTTTAAGAAACTAAACTCTCAATCAAATTCTGGTAAAAGACCGCAGGCGGGGCCACGTAAGCGGCGTAGACTGCACTTTGTTTCACTTAAAATGGTGAAGGAATAATGAAGTAATCTTTGTTTAAAGTATTCATTCGAAGCAAAATATTGCCTTCCGACGTAGCATTTATGACGCAATTTATCACGTGGTATACACACACTGATGAACTAGAAAAAGAGATGCACAAATATTGATGGGAAAACTCCATTTAGCACTTTGAATATGTTGCTCCTTCTGTGGATATTTTATCTATGATAAATGCCTGAACACAGAATGGAAGGCAATATTCTCTCAATCTTGCGAATTCTTCAAAATCAAACACTAATATGACATTATCACACAGCTCAACATCAAATGCCATTTCTTGGCAATACTCTAAGCTTTAATTCTTTTTCTCAATTGAGTTAAAATAAATTAGTACAAAATTAACCTTGATTCTGTTGAGAGTGTCTACGTCCACATTATACACATCATCATTTCTAAAGAGATGGGAAAATTTCTTATTTTGGCATTACAACAGAAATTGGTAAGTGATAATTGTAAAGATTTGCTGTCTAATGATATTGATCTTCAGAAGTATTCAAACCTGATCTTTGCGATATCAACATCCACCATCTGCCTTGATTAATATCAGATACCCAAGCCCATCAAAAATCTGAGTCCGACAGTTAACACTGAAGAAAAACATTGACTGAAACATTGACTACAAATTAGTTGAAATACACCTTTTTTATTTTTAATAATTTCACATTGTGATATTACAAATAGTATTATTTTTTTATTATATAAGCAATCCCTGCTTACATTATTTTGCAAAATTCCATAAAAAAAGTGTGTGTGGGACAGGAGTGGGTGTGTTGGGACAGGAGTGGGAGTGTTGGGGACAGGTGTGGGTGTGTTGGACAGGTGGGTGTGTTGGGGACAGGTGGGTGTGTTGGGGACAGGAGTGTGTTGGGGACAGGAATGTGTGTTTGGGACAGGTGTGGGTGTGTTGGGGACAGGAGTGTGTGTGTGTGTTGGGGACAGGAGTGGGTGTGTTGGGGACAGGAATGGGTGTCAAGATGATTGACCTGACACAAGCTGTCAATCAAACAAGTCGATAATCCAATTAGTGATCGACAGTGTTTGCTATTCTACCATTTTCCTTAATCAAACAAATGATGTGTAAGTAAACACTTCATTGTATTTACTTTTACAAAGCATGACATGTGGCCAGAGGGATAGTTGTTCTTGTGTCAAGTCAATTATTTTTTGCCCTATTGTAAAACACCTTTATTTGTAATAATTTAACCTATTATCTTGTTTTTTATATTATAAACATTAAATTTGTTGATCTATTCAGTATTACAATTCAAACGATGTAGACCCAGACCAGCCTGCAGGTAACCCACAGAATGTTCAGGGTCCACTATGTTTAAGGGAAGGGATTATTGGTCTGTTATAGACATTCGGTCAGTTGTTGTTATTGATTATATAGCATCATTTTTATGCTGTCGAGAGCTAACAGATGCTCATAACCCTTTACTCCATAGATATGCGTTTTCCTGCACCAATCACAGAAAGCCTTTGAAAACAGTGCAGGAAGAGTTCAGATTGCAGATTTACTGTTTTCCACTCTGTCAGTTAATATAAACATAATTCACCAATAATTCAAAAGTCTTCTTTATTAGGTGTCCAAAGGTGCTGTCTCTGTGCCTGACTATCAATCCAAGGGTCGTGTTTTTGAATCCTTGCCCAGCCACAGTCTCCGTGATAATTGATATATGACATTGCATGTTATTGTCATTCTTTTCTCACTGCTGATTCTAGTTTGAAAATTAAGCTTACTGTCAAAGCGAGTTGTGCTCAATTACTGGTTAACCTTCAATATTAGATTCCCAGAAATAGTGGTTAGGTTAACTGATCATATTAGCCCTAGATGTCATAGAAATGATGCTTAATATTCAAACGTACATGTAATGCAAAGCATAGTACTTTGTCCTTAGGTCAGCATACATTTGAATGCTGTATTTGTAATTTATGGTCAGTTTTGTTGCTTATTATATTTTTCATTATAAACACACCTTTTGTTGAAATGTTGTTAGAAAATCTATTGTAAACTTAACACCTTTAAAAACAAGCATGGGTATTGTATCAAATCTAGATACGACATGATTAATAAACCAAGACAAAACTTTCTTTACTTGTTTTTCATTTTGTTTTAACAATCTCATCACTTTTATACACAAATTAACAAATTATTGTGGTAGGCATAAATGAACTGATAAAAAGTGATAACAGATCTAATACAAAAAAATATATTCAATATTCAAGAACTTGAGTTTTTAAAGGTGTTCAGTATATAACTACAGGAACATGCTCTGTAATGTTAATTGATCCAAAATTGGTTGCAGCAGAAATTTGCACCCCATGTTCTGTGCTCTTTCTTGACTAAACAGCACATTTGATAAGATTGCTAGGCTAAACAGCACCTTTGAAAAGATTGCTAACCAAACAGCACCTTTGAAAAGATTGCTAGGCCAAACAGCACATTTAAAATGATTTTGCTAGGCTAAACAGCACATTTAAAATGATTGTTAGGCTAACCAACACATTTGAAAAGATGACACAGTTTTGCATGTAAGACATTGATGGTTTAGTGCAATACTGGTCTATATACATTCTAAGTTTATAATGAGATAGATTAGTTGTGCACAAAGACCTCAACATTCCAATCATACATTTATAGAGAAAGAAAGAGATGTATTCTTTTGGTGTGAAG
>CM055901.1:17241096-17338596 GCA_029582155.1 Panopea generosa | reverse complement strand
AAATATCAAATATATCGGTGATAAGCAGATATTAGATCAAAACTAAATGTCATGTATGATTGTGGACTGTTTGGATAGAATGGGTGTACTTATATATATTGGTTTTAATTCTGTTTATCTCAAGTGGCCACCTAAACAGCTGTGCCACAGGGGTACAAATTGGGACGTAGAGACAACGTGGGATAAAATATAAGATATCGGTGGCAACAAGTATTTCTATATAAGTCCTTGGTGGCAATTATGAAATTCGGTGAGACGAGCATTTCTTTTTTTTTATTTCGGCAGGAAAGTGTCACATTTTTGCACAATATGGACTGAATGGGGTTAGTGAAATTTTCAACACATTTCCGGTAATATATGGCATATCAAGTTTGGTGGAGGAAGAACTCAGACTTAGTCAGACTGAGTAGAACAACCGTCCTTCTGCAAGTAATTAGCAAAAATTTCTCACATGGAGTTTTTGGAGCGAGCGTGACTCGAACGTAATACCTTAGCAGTGAGAGGAATGTGAGACGGTGTCGTAGACGACACGGCCACGGAGGTCCCTCCAATATGGACTGAAAAGAGTGTTCCATGAGTTTCAGTTATCTTACTTAACGTTTGTGTTTTAAGTAAAAAAACGGGCGGGAGGGTGAGCAGACAGACAGGCAGCCAGTCAGCCAGCCAACCAGCCAGCCAGGCACGCACGCACGCACGCACGTACACACACACACGCACGCGCAGATAGGTAGGTGAGTGGTAGACATTTTGACAAAATCAAGCAATATTGTTTTACATGCGATACAATGAATGTCATACAAATGCGCGTCGATCAAAATAAAATAAAATTATTATTTCCAGAACGTGAGAAAAAAAAGGTTTCTTGAATAGGGAGAGAGCAAACCAACAATATGGTTATATAATATAAAAAAAAATCAGTACCTTTTTAGAACTTTAACACAGTAAAGTTGACAACCAAATCTTTAATATCGACATATTGTCTACAAGCCCTACCCCATTGCCCCCCTGTGAAGGAGAATCTCATCGATTGACAACCGAGTATCAACATCAGATCACTATGCAGCGGCCACTGGTGGTCTCGATGTTCCTTTAATGCTTCTAAGACTGTGAATCACGGACACAATTGCAAAGGTAAATATCGATAGACGAGAGGGTTAATATTTAATTGACTTTACTTCAATAGGATCGACAAGTTGTACGTACAGCATGGCTGTAATAACAGGCTAGAGTTATATTAAGATCGGATATAATTGTTTACAGTAAAATAATACATTTTTACGCTATTGACGTCATTTGCACATTTTGTACAGTTTTGCCTTTTATCATTTTATATTAAAGGGGCACATGGAAATATGGAAATGTTGTAATCAATTTTTTTCACGCCAATGCGTCAAATTGTTCTTCAAATCTATGGACATATGCTATAAGGATGATTTGATTGGCTGTTAAGTGTCATTTCTCTGCCATCGATGGTTAACAGACGATCAGTTAACCTAATCACTATTCAGGCCTGGGATCTTGGAAGGTTAACCAGTACTCGAGCACACCAATCGACGCAAGCAAGTAATTGATAACTTTCCCATTTAAATCAGCGATGAGAGGCAAATGACATCGTATATCAATCATCACGGATACTGTTGCCGGACAGGATTCCAAACTGTCATGACCCCTGGATTAATAGTCAGACGCGCTATCGACTGAGCTATCGGGGTTCCTTTATAATTTTTTTTTTTTTTTTTTTTTTTTTTTGAATGGGGTTTAACGCCATTTTCAACACATTTCAGGTTATATATGGCATATCCAGTTTTACTGGTGGAGGAAGACCTCAGACTGAGTCAGACTGAGTAGAACCACCGTCCTTCCGCAAGTAACTGGAAACTTTCTCACATAAAGTTTTTGGAGCGAGCGGGACTCGAACCTACGACCATAGCGGTGAAAGGTAAATGATCTTGAGACGGCGCCTTAGACCACTCGGCCACGGAGGACCCACTGGGTTCCTTTATAACCACATGGAACTATTAACCCTAAAGTATTACCGTCAAAAATTTAGATTTAAAAACTCATTCACATATTATTTAAAAACTAGAGTTGCTACGTTAATTTTGTAAATGTGAGAAAAAATGAGACTCAATGTCTTATAATTAAAAATGTCAGATTCATGAAATAAAGTTTACGTTTGTATAAAAGCACGTGGCGTCAGTTCAGCATTGAAAATCGTTGGGAAAAGTTATATACAAATAAATATAAAAACATACACATTTATATTTCATTTTTCTTTATCATATCGTTACATATACATTGTACTTAAAACGTTTTATATAAACCTTTTTTTATAAAAAAATATCCTTCCTTGAAATACATTTTAATCATATATAGCATAATGTAAAGTCATGTCCCTTTGATTTTAATTAAAAACAGACTTAAGTGACTTCATCAATTGGTACGTCTTTTAAAATCCTTATATCAATATTTTGCCAAAATAGGTGTGAGTGAATATTAAGCAAGAGTGTTGCGTGCACCTTTCAACTCTGCTATTTATTTACATGTATTGTTCCCTAACGGGTACTTTTCTAATCGCTACTTCATTATGTCTAGCAATTGTATTCAAACGATATACGACAGTTGTAAAAAAAATCTAAATAAATGCCTTCGTAATCAAAGTTTGTGTTTACATTTGTATTTTAATCTTTTATCTGTTTGAATTGAAGTGCAGACTATTTCACTACAGTACCACGTGATTCGCTATAAAACTTGACAACTATCTGCACATATTTTTTTTTTTATAGATTAAACGTCAGCATTAGTGAGGCACTCCCGGGTGGGGGAGAGGTGTCCCTGTTCCCTGGATCTCTTAAAGTAATGCCTATTGTTTCCCAGATCCACAAAAGTGTTTGCCAAAGTTCCCCAAAAGTATTTTGTCCATGTTTTCCAGATCTCTAAAATTATTTCCACTGTTCTCTAGATCTCAAAATGTTTTAGACATAGTTCCCCCGAAAGAACAAAATAGTGTTCCCTTAAGTAAAACATCTACTATAGTCTTCTCTATTATTATTAACACATCATCATAATAAGCAAAATCCTTGCACTGCTTCTTTCGTTTGTCCTTTCTGCAGGCACATCAAGCTCACCCTCCACATCTCTTGTCTCTGTATGTCAAACGTCTTGACAAGGGCTGTTTGAATATGTATGTAATCAATCATCGCAAGTTCAATGAAGTCGTGTTTGACTTCACTAGAGAGGACACATAGGATATATTCAGGTGACATGCCCAAATTTGACCCCGGGAGCCCAACTTCTACAATCTTATCAGAAGACCCCCATAGTAACAATGCTTCATGTCAAGTATCTAAGGTCTATGGCTTGAATTTTCAGAGAAATTTGTTTCTTTTAAGTTTCCTTAAACATGTGCTTGTAAGCCCTGTGGCATTGGACATTTGTGGTTCAATCAGGCTGTTTCAAGAACTTGTCCGAGATTTTGTGGTTATATAAATGCAGTGCAAGTTTGGTTAAGATTCGTTAAAAAGTGAGGGGGTGCTATCGCGTCTATAAGAAAAGGGCTAACGGACGGACGACGGACGAAGGACAACTTGCATCGCATAAGCCCTGCTGGCCTTTGGTAAGTAGAGCCAAAGAAGAGATCGAGGAAAGGACAGAAGAGACAAAAATCTTTGATTGAACAGCTGCAAAAGGCAATACATAAACATAAATAATTGACTATATTGTGTAATCAAGATCTAATAAATAAAAAAAGTTAAGATGCAAAGTGAGATTTAACACCAGTCCTTACGATCCGAAATCGACAATGATAACCACTGCAGGTGTCTGCATTGTTCTGAATTACCATCCAAAATTTATTTCGGGTACATACGATTATGGAATGAAGTTAGACAGGGTCCCAGACTAACACGTTGCCAGAAACCTCCAAAGCTGTTAAAAGCTGTTTCAATCAGTCAGTATATCATTTTAAAAGCAAATAATGATCAAGTATAGAAAATTTACATAAAACCAGTGCCTTAATTACAGAGACTGGCAGGCTAATAGCAATATAATGTACACGGCACTTTTAGTATTTCTTTAATTACTCTTCGACTCTTGTCTGAATTAAATCATTTTGTTACCAAAGTAAAACTGCTAAAATGATGACTAATTCCAATTATCAATTATTTAATATTTTTCTTCTGAATTCAAATTATTATGGATTGAAAACGAAATATGTTGAAATTTTCACGAAATTTTTTTTTAATAAAAAACGGTACAGTTGTCTTGATTTAACAAATACGTTTAAACAACACGCAATAAAAATAGAACTATTATGTAGAAAGATGAAGTAGTAAGTTTTCCATTGGTGGCGAAAGTTTGATATCGATATTTGAAGTTGTTTTTCTTATTTCTTATTTTTTAAAATGGGCTAAAAAGAGAAAATGATCACAAAAAATAACATTAAGCGTAAAAATTCTTCATTTCTTTAAATTTAAAAAAGAAAAAAAAATCTCCCAAATTTACAATCTAGCCCTTTCCTTTGATACCATAATCACAAAAATATGTTGTTTAATTCTGGAGGAGTTTCCATGATTTAGAGAGGTTGTGTATTCGATCACCGGTCGGGTTGTCCCATACTCTTCCATAAACATGGTTAAAAGTAGAAGCCTTCGCTTGATTGGAACGGTAGTAAGACTGGTACACCTCTAAATGGACTATGACATCATATGTCTTTTGCATGATACTCCAGTACATGGTGGCTGATTCCTGCCAAGTCGGGTTGGCGTGTTGGCTGGGCGAAAACATTTATATGTCGAGTTTTCGTCTTGGCGTCTATGCGGGGCGAAGATACGAAAAACACGACACATTCTGCTGGAAAACTCGACGTTTAGAGGGCGCCAACACGACATATTTCTTTGTCTAGCTGGCGAGTTAGCAAGTATGAATATGTCGTACAGTCGTCCTTTATTTGTCTAGATGTCGTGTTGTCGCGTCTTCATCGTGTCGACACGAAACACAAAAACACAAAAATATCTTCGTCATCTTACCATCATGACTTTGTAAAAGTGTGACCGCCATTTTGTCCGTATTTTAGATTTTATTTTGAATGTCGATCTACGATCTCAGACCTGGGTCTGCATTCAAATTTTGTCCGTCTTTTCTCTTTTATTTTGAATGTTGATCTATGATCTCAGACCTGGGTCTGCATTCAAATTTTGTCCGTATTTTTAATTTTATTTTGAATGTCGATCTACGATTGCAGACCTGGGTCTTATTCAAATTCCGACTTTTATTTTGAATGTTGATCTACGATCTCAGACCTGGGTCTGTATTCAAGTTCTGTCCGTCTTTTTACTTGTATTTTGAATGTCGATCTACGATTGCCGACCTGGGTCGTTATTCAAATTTCGACTTTATTTTTGAATGTTGATCTACCATGTCAGACCTGGATCTGCATTCAAGTTAACTCCGTCTTTTAACTTTTATTTTGAATGTCGATCTACGATTGCAGACCTGGGTCGTTATTCAAATTCCGACTTTTATTTTGAATGTCGATCTACGATCTCAGACCTGGGTCTGTATTCAAGTTTTGTCCGTCTTTTAAATTTTATTTTGAATGTCGATCTACGATCTCAGACCTAGGTCTGCATTCTAATTTTGTCCGTATTTTTAATTTTATTTTGAATGTCGATCAACGATTGCAGACCTGGGTCGGTATTCAAATTCCGACTTTTATTTTGAATGTTGATCTACGATCTCAGACCTGGGTCTGTATTCAAGTTCTGTCCGTCTTTTAACTTTTATTTTGAATGTTGATCTACGATCTCAGACCTGGGTCTGTATTCAAATTTTGTCCATATTTTAAATTTTATTTTGAATGTCGATCTACGATTGCAGACCTGGGTCGTTATTCAAATTCCAACTTTTATTTTGAATGTTGATCTACGATCTCAGACCTGGATCTGCATTGAATGTTGATCTACGATTGCAGATCTGGGTCGTTATTCAAATTTTGACTTTATTTTTGAATGTTGATCTACGATCTCAGACCTGGATCTGCATTGAATGTTAATCTACGATCTCAGACCTGGATCTGCATTGAATGTTGATCTACGATTGCAGACCTGGGTCGTTATTCAAATTTTGATTTTTTTTAAATGTTGATCTACGATCTCAGACCTGGATCTGCATTGAATGTTGATCTACGATTGCCGATCTCATAGCCAACTTCACGCAACTGCTCGGTCGCGCATTTAATAGCCTTCAGCAAAAACAAATTATGTCTTGTACTATAGTAACGGATAAATGACCTATCTACCTGTATTTTAAATATACGATTAATACGATATACATCCGAGCGAAGTAAAATTTGGCAAAGTGTAGTCATTTTTTGGCAAAATATAGTCATTAATATTTCTTAATGTAACTTTATATATTAAATACGTAAGTTCATCTTTCGCTGATATTTTCTGCACTGACCTGACACCCCTTTTGTCGTAGGTAAATAAAAACAGTGACTTAATTGTTTAAATGTCTCTGTTAAAACGTAATACGCTACTACAACGACGTGGACAGACGATCTCATTATAGATACTCGGGTAATCTTTAAATAACGAAAGTGAGATAAGAATACTATTTCGTAAAATCTAACAAAAAAAATTACACAATAACATTTTTACGTCTGCTTTTTATGTTAAGTTATATATACATAATGCAAACAAATAAAACTTCGAGCTATTTCCTTCTTTTACCTACGAAGTAAAATAAAAGCCGATACTCGTTCGGCCGTTTCCGTTTAAGATCGTTTGTGATAACTACGACTAATATACCGCGTTCGTTTGCCTTCGACGATTATCGATTTTCTTCGTATTCGGTTTGCTCAAGAATGTAGCATACTCAAAAATGTCGAAGAGGTCTATTTTCAATCCTATTATACTACTTATATAGTATCGTTTGCCCTTTGTATATACGATAACAAGCATTGTTATAATACAAAGACTTAATCTAGTACGTGTGCAGTAAACAATAATATTCCTTTTTAACATGGTTGTACTTAGGAAATAAGTGCGTGATATAAGACTGATAAAACATTCTTTACATTCTTTGTTAACCAAACAATTAAGAGACCAACATCACTTATATAATTGCCAGCAAAGTAAATTTCTTAAAATAACCCTTTGTCAAAGTTATTTTAACAATTATTTCTAATGGCTATGAGGTGACCTTCGTTTTACAAAATTTAGAAACATATGGTAAACAGCCAAATTGTGTTAAATGAATTGACAATGACAATGACATTCTTTATTAAGCAATGTAGGCCTCGGGCCCATAATACAAAATGTTCAACAAATACGACATACATAATGTATTATATAACAAAACACACAATAATAATTTTAATATTGAAGTGCATATCACACACACACACACACACACACACACACACACGAATAAACAAACATGCGTGTACACACACACACACACACACACACACACACACACACACACACACACACAGAGTATGGTGTACATATCTTACCGACGTTTTTCTGTATAAACTTTACATCATTTTGTATGCAGTAACACCTACAAAATTACCGAGGTATAACTCGGTATGACAATCAAGCCATCTTAAAACCCTCTGACAACCATAATCCTAACCCAAAACGGAATGAATCCTTATCCTAACCCTAAAAACTCGCACCCGTAAAATACCTCGCAAGGTTAGGTAAACCAACTCACATACACAATTACACGCAGGCACACACACACACACACACACGCAGGCACACACACGCAGACACATACACACACACACACACACACACACACACACACACACAATCACATCTTTGTATACAAATACGAAACTCAGTGCTGTGTTTTCTGCAAGTAACAAATAATATGTCAATCGTGTTTATTTACATGTTGTTGTTAATTGTCACACAAAAATAATTTCAATAAGTCATCTCTTGTCTTAGTGATTTATCTCCTCCTAACTACAACTAAATCTGACTTTTTAATAACCAATCTTTCCCTTGATTCATGTTTGTCAGCCATCGGATTCATCCTTCTATCCAGCGAGTGACTAAAATTTAAAGTTGTTCGTTTGTCCTCGAAAACTTTAAGGAATGCTCCGGCATGGCCTGCTTTATCCCTAGAATACCAGAATTTTCCACATTTCGACTGGACATATTGGTTTTGGCCTTTGCTATCTTTAAGTATACACTTCGACTCCTTTTTGATCTTCTTCCATATGTCTTCACAATTTTCTGAATAACAATGATTTTTTTTCTGACTTCAAAACGTAATGATTAACTTAGCAACTTCATGAGCATAACTTGAGAATGTGTATACATTTATGTTATACATGTAATACAATATAACTTATTTTACATTGATTTTACTTACGTTGAACATAGGGCAGAAATGTTTATAATATAAATATACCTCTAGCGAGCATAAAAATATGATTTATCACATCATGTGGTAAGGCGATCAATAGGTTAACAACAACAAAAAACGAAATGCACTTCCAGTGCGGCATTCTAACAGCAAAAGTATTATTTGCTTCACTGGACGACCAACAAACAAAATAACAACAAGCACACTTTTACCTAGATTTTTCTTTTAAACTTTTGCTTTACTTCAACATTGTTATATCGGTTGAATGGTTCTATATTATTGTACAATTATTTGATAATACATTACATTTTTGCTAAGATGTTTCCAATATTTTTAATTATTAAAATTATAGCAAACCTACTAACCTTCAGTATCAGACATTGTATAAAATATATTTTTATTGTTTACTTTGTTGCATATATGAATCTTTGAACAAAATTTAATTCACACAAAAAAGTAGTCCTTGTGGAGTATGATTATTTTGGTGGTGATCAAGATCACGCCTACACATAAAATACCAATCTGATCACCTCGGTCTTTATGCTACGCAATAGACCTCTGACATAATGCAGAAAAAATGTAATATAAACAGATAAACGTCAAGAAGGTTCAATACTCTCCAAAAATGGAGGTTTGGGTTTTCATATTCGCAGGAGAGATATTGCGAATATGAAACAATATTGATCATGCGCAGTGACAGTGGAACCTTGGCTATTTATCAAGAAGGTTCCACTGTCACTGCGCATGATCAATATTTTTTCATATTCGCAATAATTCTCCTGCAAATATGGAAACCCAAACCTCCATTTTTGGAGAGTATTGAACCTTTTGACGTTTATCTGTTTATATTACAATTTTTCTGCATTGTGAAAGAAAAATGCTATTCTCTTGACGATTATGCATTATATTTTTCTACATTGTGAAGGAGAAATAACATTTAGACATCGATTGGTAGGTGTTTTTCGATCAGAGTTCTGTAAACATCAATAACGTGACTTTAAAATTTGGTTTTACCAGTGGGAGTTTGTTATTTTTAGGTTTTTATGAGTATAACAATGTAAATCGATAACTTATATACCTTAATTACAAAAATTGTCCCCCGCCCCTTCCCTTACACACATATACAAACATGTATATGGAACTGCCATTATAAGAGTTTAAAAGCAAAAACATCAAAATAATACACCGCATTAAAATGCACCCCACCCACAAACAGATCTATAACAGTATACTGCAGTCTCAACAAACGTTTACTCTTCGAGAAAAAATGACAGTGATTGTTTCTATTTATACTTATTAAAGAGTGGTTTAAAACATTAAATATTGTTCTGTAACTTTTGTGTATCAATATTAATTGTGTTTTGTATTGTAGAAATTGTAAATACAGAAAAGAGGTAATACTTTCTTAGCTTTACACAGGAAGTCTATCAGGGAGAAAGTCTTTGTAGTACAAGAAAGTACAAACTCCTCCAAGGAGTGAGATGTCAGTTCAAGTCTGACCTTGGACAAATTGATAGACTTCCATTACTTTTTCATAATGATATATAATAAAGGCTTTCAATTGTACAATGATGTGGACTTTGGTTAAAATATTTGGTATGAAATATGGCTTATTTATACAAATAAGACAATCATTAAGCAAAGTTTAACTTATAAACTATTTAAACCCTATTTAGTTTCCATTCAGTAAGGCAAATTGAAATGAAAATAAAGAATATTGAAATACTTGCATACAATCATTCAGTCTGTATGTCAACTATATATATAGTGTGTTATTGTCAGTCACTTCACTTCAATTATTAATTATTGTATTCTATTTTTTTAACAATGTAAAACTTAAACCCAAAATAATACTGGTGTGTATGGCATGCTATAAGTACAAGCCTTTAGTTATTTAAGATTTGGAGATACTAATTAGTTTGAACTTTTGATATATGACACTGTCTAAGGTTCACATATAGCAGGCCAAAAATAGAATTAGTAACATATTTTATGGTCATTTAGCGAAGAGAGTGGACATCTGATATATAGAAAATCGTGCGTTATGTGTTAATGATGTGCGATGTTGAAACAATAGAAACTGCATTTCGTTTCTCTATGAAAATCAATTGAATTTGGGTAGTGCTTAAAGTACCAGTTTACATTTCATTGGCACCATGATGTTGCTTTGCTTTTAGCTTGTAGGACATTACATTTCATGGAATGCTTTGTGTAGCCTAGGTAGCCATAAAGATGTTCACAACTGTGCTTATTCAACAGGACTTGGAACAAAGTCACTATTCAGACAATGACATTAAATTGGTAGCTAGATACTTCTGTTTTTTTTAATATAAAAAAAACATCATCATAATTATTCTTTCATCTTAAATAATTTGAAAATATATTACAAATTATACAATTTTGAGTTTTCACTGAAAGATAAAAAACATTCTCTAGTCTAGTTCAGACTTCAGACATTAATCTAGCCTGTTTTTCATCACTGGATCAAACTCAAAATTATGCTACCATTCCTGAAATAAACACAAACTTACTAATATAAGCATTTTTCACTATCCTCATTTCATAAATTCAAAACTGATTTACAATACATAGTATGAAGCCTCCAACAGATATCCTTAGTTGGGATTGAACCAACATCTTCCATCTTAAAGACAGATGTACTTCATTGCACTATAAGGATGCATTTTGAAGCTGCATTAAACTTACATTGTACATTAATTATGATAGTTCAAATTCCTGTTTTATTTTTAAGTCTTACAGTAATTCAAGCTTTAAAAATGTTTGCTTTTAATTATCAATTTTGTAAAAATTAAATCGTCGCCATTAAGCAAACTTGAATAAACCGACAATTGGAAAATCTTTATTCAATAAATTTACACTCTTTTTACAGCGACACACATACACATACATGTATGAAGAGGTACATAGGTAAGAGAAGTAAACTTACCTTGACACACATACACTCCTCATACATGGGTATGAGGAGAGGGAATCTTACCCTGACACACATACACTCTTATACATTGGTACGAGGAGAGGGAATCTTACCCTGACACACATACACTCTTATACATTGGTACGAGGAGAGGGAATCTTACCCCGACACACATAAACTCCTTTTTTCTTCTGTGTTGCCTTCAAACTGAGTTTTTTTCTATTT
This sequence comes from Panopea generosa, assembly GCA_029582155.1. NCBI lineage: Eukaryota > Metazoa > Mollusca > Bivalvia > Adapedonta > Hiatellidae > Panopea > Panopea generosa. The sequence continues at coordinate 17,327,051 of CM055901.1, read as the reverse complement.
TCTTGTTTGATGAGATTTTTTACTTAGGCGTAAGTTTTTCTATTGTGTTTATTGTGCCATGAGTAGAATCTATACATATAACATTAGGGGCATAATGTTTAAATTCTATAGCCTGTTCTTTGGTCATCAGAGCCGACATGAAATCTTCTTTCCTAAGTTGGATAGAATTAGATTGTGTGTGTTGCTGCTTATATAACAGCACAGGATTAGTGGGGAGTGACTGCAGACTTTGAACTCTTAAATGCACTGATGTTGACTACTAATATTTTGTACCATGGATAAACGTGACCCAATCTGATTCCTTACAGATCCTGGGATAGGAAGGAAACGAGTTTGATTTAAACCAGTTGCATGAAAATGGGTCTGCATGTACTTCACAGAAACAACCCCAGAACTTTGCACTATTACATTCATTCTTGATGGGCAGATCTTACCTATTTTTGCTGATCATTTACGTGCACGTTTATTACTTAAAACAGCATTATCAATGTTATTACTATTTTCACTAAGTTTTGAACCACTACGATAACATATAAAGTTCTTGTATACTTTACCACAGACCTTTTTCGTAGCTAAGCACTTCAAAAACACATTATTTGTACATTCCTCATTGGATTTCCAACACATAAATTCCTGTTCAGTTTTAAAATTAAATGTTTGTATTGCCATTTCAGTTCCCTGAATAGTCTTAAGGTGTTCAGTCATTTTATCTACTGTCCTAAACTTTTCAGAACAAGATGGTGTCAGGTGAGTGAAACTTAACTTGACAAACATACACTCTTCATAAACAGGTACCAGGTGAGTAAAACTTACCTTGACACACATACACAGGTGTCAGGTGAGTGAAACTTACCTTGACACACATACACAGTTGTCAGGTGAGTGAAACTTACCTTGGTACACATACACTCTTCATACACAGGTGTCAGGTGAGTGAAACTTACCTTGACACACATACACTCTTCATACACAGGTGTCAGGTGAGTAAAACTTACCTTGACACACAAACACTCTTCATACACAGGTGTCAGGTGAGTAAAACTTACCTTGACACACATACACTCTTCATACACAGGTGTCAGGTTAGTTAAGCTTACCTTGACACACATACACTCTTCATACACAGGTGTCAGGTTAGTAAAGCTTACCTTGACACACATACACAGTTGACAGGTGAGTGAAACTTACCTTGGCACACATACACTCTTCATACAAAGGTGTCAGGTTAGTAAAACTTACCTTGACACACATATACTCTTCATACACAGGTCCCAGGTTAGTAAAACTTACCTTGACACACATACACAGGTGTCAGGTTAGTAAAACTTACCTTGACACACATATACTCTTCATACACAGGTGTCAGGTGAGTGAAACTTACCTTGACACACATACACTCTTCATAAACAGGTACCAGGTGAGAGAAACTTACCTTGGTACACATACACTCTTCATAAACAGGTACCAGGTGAATGAAACTTACTGTGGCACACATACGGAGGTGTCAGGTGAGTGAAACTTACCTTGACACATATACACTCTTCATACACGGGTACCAGGTGAGTGAAACTTACCTTGACACACATACACTCTTCATAAACAGGTACCACAGTTGTAGATGAAAGAATGAAAGCTAAACAGAGAGAATGGAAAAAGAAAAGTAGAAAACGCAAAGCCGCCAAATCTGGAAGAGAACAGAAAAGTATAAGCTCCCAGACAAAATCAAGAAGAACAAGAAAGCAGAAAAATGTAAACATTCGAAAATCTGCTGAAAGAGCACGCAAGCATCTACCAGAAAGTCCAAGAGCTTGGGCAAACACTATGGATCATATAGTTAAGAACGCTACACCACGAAGGCTGTCACATATGAACACGGTAACAACGAAGGATACAGAAAATGAAGAAGTACTTGGGATTAACAAAATTGGCCGACCAAGAAAAGACAATGAAAAGGTTAAACGAAAGTTGGCATTTTCTGGCACTAATAACACTGTAAAAGGCAAAGTGAAGTGGAACATGAACAGGTACATGAAGAGGAAGAATGTTCAGCTGAACAGAATATCAAACATACAAGCATATAGAGCAGCTTGGAAGGATAGAATTACAGAATTCCTAGATTCTAATGTCCGAGTAATGCCAAATAAGAGGGATACCTTGTTGATTAACGGGGAAACTGTACCAAAACACCATTTGCTAAGCTCCAAATTAAAGTTGTATCGAAAATTCAAGAAATTACATCAAACTTTCTCAAGAAAATTCTCCACATTCGAAAACATGATCCCTAGAAATTACAGATGCCTGAATCTAGCTTGCCGTAGGGTTTGTGTTTGTATGAAAGATTACAACTTAGAGCAACAGATACTTGCACTGAACAAGGTAGCACAAGGAAGTTGGAACAATGATCTGCAAACAACAATCTGAGAACTATCTGACATATCTGTATGTCCCTATGACAAAATTCCAGCCAGAAAATGTGTAGACAGAGAATGTCAAAATTGTGGAACTGATTCCATACAAAACTTGTATGAACCATTAATCAACAATACCACCCAAAACCTAAAAGTGAAGTATATCCAGTGGGAACAGGCATCAGAGATGTACACAAACAGAAAGGGTGAAACGAAGAAAACGAAGCGTTGGATCCAAGCAAAAAAGAAAGAGAGTATGAAGGAGATAGTAGAACATGTCACCCAAAAAATGGGCACATTCACCAGCCACTTGTTCAGGTCTGATTTTCAACATAGAGTTGAAACTGAAATCATGTGTACACTACCAATAGATCACTGCCTTGTTGTGATGGACTTCTCTGAAAATGTAACACTTGAACCTCAGGACGAGATAGAGTCCGCCCATTGGACTCAAAAACAGATTACACTGCATCCGATTTATATTGTAAGGCATGGCGAAGGTAGTACCAAAGAGGAGCCCATCATAACAAAAGAGTCTCTGATAATATTATCAGACTGTTTAACCCATGATGCAAGGGCTGTCTACATATTTACAGAACAACTACTTATCCACCTCCAAAATAACCCTGGTCCTGTGCCAAATTCGATCATTCATCGCTTCTCAGATAACTGTGCCGCCCAGTACAAAAGCAAAACTGCATTCGAGCACATTATGCTTTTGGAGCAGAAATACAACATCGAGCTAGTGTATCACTACACAGAAAGTGGTCATGGGAAGGGGCCCAGTGATGGTCTAGGAGCCAGGATAAAGAAAAGGCTGGAGTGGCTGATACTGGACGGAAAAGTGATAAATACCACTTATCAAGCATATCCTGCTCTGAGGCAACATCCAAGCGACAACTCGAGACAACAAGTGATTTATGTCCCAGCAAAAATGATGAAATCAGCACCACAGAAAAGCACATCATCCAAATCAGTGCCTGGGACACAGTCGTTCCACATGGTCAAGCAGTGGAAACCTAATACTGGCATATTGACGTGCTGTGACTGCTCCTGCCCCATCTGTATTGCCAAAGAGGAGGGCCCTTGCTTCTTCATGCAGTTCAGACGTCCTGACAAATTTATCAGGCTCCAAGATGGAAAACAGATCCTCTTCAAAGACCTCAATACACTTGCCAATCTAGCAGACAACATGTGTATCCTTTTTATAAGCATATAAAGGCACTCTAATTTAAAATGTTATGCGTTTAGATTAATAAATAAATGTATCTAAAATAATAAGTAAAAATCACAGCAATGCCTTTTATAAATAAATAAATATCACAGAAATGCTTTTATAAATAAATGAGTATCAAATAGGTGCAGAAGGACTCATTCCTAGTGTTTAAGTTGACATACATGTCAGGATTGAAACATGTTGACATTTTATGTTTTCAGAAGTTATTATGGTTATATCTGTTAATAGTACAGTGTTACTTTAATATGCAACAAATCAGTACTATAATGACCTGTTCTTATCAAATTGTTTGTGAGTTAACTCAAAGTTGAAACTCTGTTGTTGTTTCTTGTATCAAATTCATCGTTGTTATTCTAAGTGTTAAAAAATCAAAGTTTCAGTATCAACACTGTTGAATAGTCACTTCATTTCAGCATTACAATAATAAATTAAGCTATTATTACACTTGTATTCTATTTAATTCACAAGATTAAGTTGTAATCTAAGTTATGATAATAATGTGAATTATGTCAGGAGTGAAACATTTATTCACTAAACTGCTATATGTTTATATAAGTTCTGTAAGGTGAAATGTTAAGTCATGTTTATGTAATACTCTGTTGTATTTACTTGCTATTCTTTAAAATATAAGGAAAAGCAGTTTTTTGTATTAAGGTTACACAATTTAATGAGAAAACAAACTTGCTTCTTCATAGTAGCCATTAAATTGGGCTAAATAATGGTGAAAAAAATAATTTGATTTTTTGGGGGGGCATATTGCTTGCTCGAACATTTTTTTCATTTACTTTAACACCTAAACTAAGAAAACTGAGCATAAAAAGACACAGAGTATAATGTTTTTGTTTCTGCTGTGACTTTAAAGATAGTACATGTTGTTTTCTTTTTTTGTTGGGTCAGTTGAATTAAAGTTCAATAAAAAAATTAATATTTGTTATATTCTTTGCACGCAACCATTTTTGTAGACTGCAATGACGGCTTATTATAATGAGGTAATCAAATGTTTACTCAGACCTGTTTAAAATTTTGACCATTTTTACACGTTTCCTGCCATTTTTTTTAAAACAGCCCATATCCAAATTGAAGTGATTTACTAAATAAAACCACATTCTAAAATAGACAACACTTAAACACTGATTGACGATCGTCGCATCGTTATTCGGACTCTTTCTAAGATAAACAATTATAACATGTAAATCTGTGTTACAAATCAAATCGAAATCAAAATGAAATCATGCGACTCACTTAATATGTCCCAAAATATGTTTTTAAGCTGGAAATCTATTTGAGTCTATCCTAGGCGAGAAGCCCAAGTTAGGAAATCCCTTTTCAATATATCATTGTGGTATGTTTAATATCAAATAGATATCCTTTTGACAATACAGGGTCAATGAGTATATAAAGACATGTTATGGTGGAAAACATGTTTTTGACTATTTTCACATTAGGCTAATTTTTTATACAAATAACAGGATAAAAAAAAATTGTGGAAGGGGATTTTGTTTAGAATAGGTATTTGCAACATCTTGAATACAGCTTGACACAAATTCAATACAAAAAATGTGTATGATTCAAAGTTCAGAGGACAGTTATTTTGTTTCTGGTAGAGTCTGTTTTGTTTTTATGAACACAATTCAGAGGTACAGTAACAGTACTGTAATGTCACATATATCATTAAGTTAATAATTTTATTACTGACCACTGAAAAGATTATTCCAAAATATATACTTATAAATTACATTGATTGTGAAATAAATTCTCATGGCAAAATCAAAATAAATATCTCAAATCTAGTTATAAGCAAATACTGATCAAATAACTTGCTCAAACACACACAGAATTTCTAATAAGCATTGAACTCTTAATTTATACTTATTTATTTTAGCTTGATTGCAAAGAAAGTTCAAAGCTTAATTATATATGAAATCTCTCTTGAGTCCGCTTCCTGGGTAGAACCATTATTGAGTTTTATTTTTCGAGTCATCGGGTTGAGCTTGGGATTGAACCCGCAACCTCTGGCGTGAGCAGCAAAACTCAAACCACAGTCACTACACTGCCCTGACCCACACATTGATAAAGTAAAACATTTAAAATGAATTTGTTTGTTTGAATGAGATAACCAAACACGGAATATATTACTTATATATTTATTTGTATAATTTTGAGAATCCCACATTCCATCAAACACTAAATAACATATTTTATGTATTAATTAATTACATTCTTAATTGGATTTATTAAATAGCATTATGTATCAAAGTTCTCTGTACACCAAACGTTGAAAATATATCAGAAAAAGGGACCACTTTAATATCATTACTCATTGTGTACTATTTTGTAATTGCTTAAAGGGAATTTATTAGGATTTTTGAAAAAAATAAAAAATGCAATAAACATTTTTTTCCAATAGATCATGTCTATATAATATTATACTTATTGACCCCAAAAGGATATATCTATTTAAACATGCTTAAGTAACATATTGAAAAGGAGTTTCCTAACTTGGGTTATGCGCCTAGGTTAGACTAAAATAGATTTCCCGCTTAAAATTGCAACATATTTTATGATGTATTAAACGAGTCGCGTGATTTCATTTTGATTTCAAATTGATCCATCATACAGGTTCACGCGTTATAATATTTGTTTCATCAAAAAATACGAAGACGATGTGAAGAAGTATAAAAGTGCTGTCTATTTTTTGGAATGGGATTCCGTTTCAAGTCTACCACTGCAATTGAAACATCAATTTTGTCACGTTTTGGTGGATTTGATATACTTAACCATTCAGATTTTATTTATTTATGATAATGAGAGGCTTTTTATCTAATTTAAAATTAATTCTATTTTTTAAGACAATTATAGCGTTTTTTCCTGATATACTCCCTTTAAGATGGAGATGCATCATTAAAAAAATCATTTATAAATTTCTTAACCATAATTTTTGTTATACTGATTCTCAACTTCTTTATCTTCAAATTGTTCAAAATGTTACTTTACAAGACATGCTTGAGCTACCTTTATCAACACCAATATAAATTTTGCTAGTAGTAATAAATACCTCATTTTCTACATCTTTCTTTTTTCTGTTTTCTTGTTTTATCATGCTAAATCAAAGACATTATACTATTTCCCATTGACAAATATCAAAGACCAATTTAATGACATTTAGAAAAAATATACAATATGGCTCCAAATGCGTCTCACTACAAAGTAACGCCCCCTTTTTCATGAAAAACAACTTTTTTCCCATGGAAAACAAGGCCTATTTAATTTGGTTTTGAAATATTTTCAAAATGGTTCATAGTAGCTACCCTTGATAAATAGCCTCTTCCTGACATAATAAGGCGCCATTTTGGAACTACTTTCACATGAAATAAAAATGGCGGCCCCTTTATGCCACCTTTGTGGAAATTATGCCAGAGATTTTTACTTACTGTCTGGGAGGAAGAAGAACACAGATATTTTAAATCTGATTAACATTAATTTCCCTTTCATTCATGTTATTGAAAAACTATGTCGAAATTGTTGGAGAACTTTGGAGCTTTTCGCTGTCCTCAAAAGGTGAGTATAATTTGTCAAAAGTACTTCTTCCAAGTAATTCATCCCTCAGGAACTCTCGAATTGAGTGTATGTACATGTGGCGTTGAGGACCAAGTGCACTTAGTTAAAATCACATCATATACAGGTTAAAAACTGGGTTCTATGATGATTACCTCATGGCGTCGCGCAAACTATCTTGAACGATGGTAGGTTGGAAGTTGCGATCAGTCCAGCAGGAAGGCTGTTCCAGAGTCTGATGGTACTCGGGAAGAAGGAATGTAGATGACAATTAACATTCGACTGTGGGATCGTGAATGATTAAGTATGCCCTCTTGTGTAGGTTGTTGTCATGGGAACTAAGTAAATGTCTGCAGGGACAGCTATAAGATGGTACACTGCCCTGTACATCATTACAAGCTTAGCATGCTGGCATCGGGATGTACACATGACAATTGACTGATGTAGTAAAGACGACCTAAATAATGCATTTGTCGATTATGAGCAGCTGAATCTCATTTATTAATCATCAGACTTGATCCCAGTGCATTAGTGCTTGTACATGCAGATATGAAGTAGTATACGAAATCATCACTACTGCACCAGATACTGACAAGTATATATAATATATGTATACCCGAGTTCTGGTTCAGTACGTAAAACCTAGTAGTGGTAGTACCGGACCACATATCAGGACCAGCCGGACTATGTTTCTGTTAGTACTGGACCACTATTTTTTACAGAATAATTATATGTTATTTTGTTTTTAGATTGACTTGTAGAGCCGATGATGAAACAATGCTCATTACCAGTAAACTTAAATTGCAGGCCAATATGCTTTGTACCTCACATTGTCTGTTGGTAATATGTAGCATTAAATATACTGTGAAGACATGAATTCAAATTTACCGGTAGTGATAGATATCTTGCAAGTACTTATAATTATTTTTTCTGTTTACCTAATGTCTGTTGAAAGCAATACAGCTTCAAAGAAGAGGACATTAACTCCTGATAAATGTAACACTCCAAAGAGAAAGCGTACAGTAGCTGAACAGATCAGGTCTTCTTGTGAGAAGCAAAAGAGTGTGATGAACATGTCTTCATGTGAGAAGCGAAAAAGTGTGATTGAAGTGTTGATGTCAAGTATAGAAAAGTTAAAGTTGGGTAAGTTGATCAAACTGTTTCCTTTCCCTATTGAACATTAAAAAATAAAAATAAAAGTTTATTTAAATTATAAAAGTAATTAATTTTACACTTAATGTTTTGTGAATTTTAACATATATTGTCTTTAAAGTAGCACTGCACCTTTTATAAACCGGAAGTCATGATGTAGATAATAATTTGATTTAAGTAATCTATAGCATTTTGATTGTTTTTTTTTCATTTATTAATCATTACTGTGTTTCTTAAGTAAATAAGAGGTCAGACAATATGTAAGATCCTTCAGTTAGAGAAAAAGGACCAAAGAAAAAGCTGGCATTTGGCCCAGTAGATCATACATACTCGGGTACACATATTCAATAGTGTGTTCTAGGGGTGAATGAATCACTGTTTCGTAATACATCAATCATGTAATCAGATACAGTAGGATATATGGAAAGAAGATTGTATATTAACATTTGTACAATTAGTTTATAAACATTCCTTTTAGCTTATAGCAAAATTTTCAGTGCTAAGTGAAAAGTGTATGAAAAATCAAGCTTGAAAATATTGCTTAATTTGTACCACATTATTAAAGTTCATATCTTCAGGCATTTTGTATTGCAAGACATTGGTATCATATCACCCCTTGTGTGTTCCTGTTCAATTGTTTGTTTTTTGATCTTCCATTTTGATGTGGAATTTTGATTCTGGTTTAGGAGAAGATTGTCTCTATCTACACATTTTGAACAGTTTTCAATCAGTTGCTGTCCCTATTAGAGGAAGTTTAACCCTTTGCTCCATAAGCATTCTCTTGGACTCTTCCAAATTGAAAGCATTAATTCACCACGTATCAGCAATGGGTGAATTATGTTTATATTAACTGACAGAGTGGAAAACAGTGCAGGAAGTGTTCAGATTGCTCATTACGAGCAATCTGAACTCTTCCTGCATTGTAATTGGTGCGGGAAAACGCCTATCTATTGAGTAAAGGGTTAAAAACCCAAGATCCTGGTTCTTTGTTATTTGATTCAAGAGCCAGTTATTTGACAGTTTGACAGTTTGTTTACACTGCATGTTGTTTTGTTGTGTATAAGCCACTTAAAATAAATACTTCTGTACTTTTAAAGTAAACCAGAAAGTTACAGTGGCTTAATCACATTCAATTGTGTTTTGACAATTGTTATTTACAGTCATTGGATTGTGGTGATACAGTAGATGAACCAAAGGTAAAAATATTCGTTTTTCACCATCACATATTTCACACATAAACTTTAGTGATTGAATGAATTCATCAAGAGAAGGTTTTAACTCAATAACTGTAGTCTTGTCTTAGTGATTTTTCTCCATTTTTCTATAAGTTTAATTTGGATATGAAATTAATATTTACAGCTGCATATACTGTGGACATTTAGGAAGTCCCATGTAGTATACTGGAATTGCCATTGTTGTCTTTCACAGAAGGCTATTGATAAATATTTTTCTATATGAAACTATATGTACTGGTAAAAAGCAAATATAAAGTCTTGCTATTGCTTCATTATTCTATCCCTTATACATGTCTTTTCATTTGTATTTTACAATTACCAGCATCCACATTAAAGGGGACCATGGTTACCAAGGACACATCCAATCTAAATGAAGATGCCAGACAGAAGGTGGTGAATGAGATGCTGGCAGCATTTTCAACCATGTCATCAAATCAGATGAGTGTCCTGTATCAGAAGTTGCCAGATATTCTTTCTGAGGAACCATTATTTGAAGCTGCATACACTGAACTGGAACTTAACATTCCTTTCTTTATCCGTCTCATGGAAGCTATAGTAGGGAACTCTGGTCATAAGCGGGCCACCATCATGATTTACAGCATGATTTTGAACAGTCGTAACAACAAGGTGTCTGGGATACAGAGGATTATTACCATTCTGGCTGTTAAATGTCATGCTGACAATATGGTACGTTTGATACATTTATATAGATATTTATATATATATGTCAGAGCACAAATTTTGCATTATCCTCTCTCTTAATTTTACTCTCTTTTTTTTAATACAATGCAATACAATATCCTTTATTCGCTCATTTCATATATACCTGAAATCATGAGGTCATGCAAAGTTGTAAAGTGTTATGGCTCATATAAGATGGTTAGTAACGTATACAGCATATATTTCAGAGATAGTTCAAATTCATAACCTAGGAAATGCAACAAAATTTGTCAGTTTTTGTGGGAGAGTTCCTCGATATACATAGTTACATTCATATGTTTGGCCTGTAACATTTGACATTATACGCAAATTATTTCAATTCATTTTCTTATTATCAAAATATTAACATCAACTGTCAAATAATTACTGTAAGTGTTAAAATAGTACAAAATAGATGTGATGACAACAATAATCAACAGGAATCTTATTCGCATAATTATTTTACAATTCAACCGGAAGTCAAGGTTGTGTATTTGCTTACAGAATTCCCTCATGTTATATTTTGGATAAAATTGTCACATATTGGTTAACAGTATTGGTAAGAATGTTATATATAAATGTTGAGACTTAATTATACATGCATGTTTATTGACAAATGATTACAGTAGCGACTACGATTTATTCGTCTAAAGTTGACGAAGTAGATTTCGGGTGACAATTTTGTTTCTGTGGGATTATTGTATAACTAGATATTATTTTAAATAAATAAATTATTTAAATTTTACCTGTATTTCTAACACATATTGCATTGTGTCACTATTGGTTTTGTAAACTAAGAGTTCCACTAAGTTCAAAGATAATCAACATATAATTTTATAAATCTATACACATTTATATATACAATCAAACCTGTCTTAAGCAGCCACTCAAGGCTGCCTAATAGAGTTGACTACTCACACCAGTTTGACTGTACATACATACACATAAATATTATGATATTTAGTTTAGTTTATACTAATTTATTTGAGCCATATGAGTGATGGCAAGAATAGGATCAAGGTGGCTAATGCATGTTGTAAGAAGCGACAATTTGAGTAATACGATAGAATTTGCTTAAACTCTGCAGGTATCAAGGTTCTAGGTTCATTCTGCATATTCATTTGTTGATGTATTTTTTTTTTAATCTGTATGTTAATTTGTTGTTTTTGTACATGTAGAGTGAACCTGGAATCTTCCTTCCTGTTGGCGTCGAATAACCTATAATGTATTGGTACGCTGTAAAACCCTATTCATTCATTCATTAATTTATTTTAGCTTGCGTCCACAACATCTCTCCTTCAGTTGTGATTGGAATTTTAAATAACTTTAAATAAAGTCTTATAACAGTCGGCTACGTATTTCAGTTTGCAGCATTTACATGTGATTTATGTGCTTGGCGACATTTTGCATAATTTAAATCTACTTTCAGGGGCAAGTGGGCATATCTTTATTTCAAACAATGTATTTTTCTCTAATATGAATTATATGTGGTTATAATATTCTTTGAATCAGGTTGAAAAATTAGCATATACTTCAAAAACAGAAGTTATTTAGAAATTTTGATTATATTAGTATTTAAGTTAGCATGTAATGACTAATGGTATATGTAATTCTATTTTCAGCTTCTTAGTAGACTGAACAAGCTTCATATCACAATGTCTTTTGTCATTGCTGAATGTGGAGAGAACTCTGACAAACGTTTGAAGAAGTCTATTGCAGACGGAAATGATGGAAAATTGAACAGTGATAATGTTGACATATTTGTCACAACAAATGACATTCGAATGACTAATAAGTCCAAAGACTACCATTTCTTTGCGACAGACTTCACACCATTCAGGGTTACACCAGAGGACTTTATGAACAATGAATATTTAGTGAAATATTTGGCAAATGAAAGGGATCAAAACATAAACACAGGAAGGTTTCAACCAGACTCAAGTATATTTAGATAAAATGTTAAACTTTTTGTAGCAAGAGATCTAGTTAACCATCTCAACTTCAAATGGATAGACCTGGTGGTACCAAAACATATTGACAATCCTCTACAGGTAATTGAATTGAAATACACTTTATGCTGTTTATCAATCAGTTAAAATGCCCTTTCTAGCTCACCTGAGCCAAAGGCTCACAGGTGAGCTTTTGTGATCGCCTGGTGTTCGTCGTCTGTAGTCCGTCGTTAATTTTTAGCTTCTAACAACTTCTCCTCTAAAACCACTTGGCCAATTTTGATATAACTTTACAGAAATGTTCCTTGGGTGACCCTCTACCAAGTTTGTTCAAGCCATCTTGATTCGTCAAAAAACATGGCGGGCTGGGTTAGTTTACTATATAAGCTGTAGTAAAAACTTAAAAAATCTTCTTGTCAGAAACCACCGGATCAGTTTTAAAACAATTTCACAGAAATGTTCCTTGGGTGACCCTTTACCAAGTTTGTTCAAGCCGTTGTGATTTGTTAAAAAAACATGACCACCACAGTGAGGTGCTAGTTTACTATATAGGCATATATTAGATTTTTGGTAAATACTTTGTAAATTCTGACGGAGTTGTCTTTGTTACTGTAAACAAATTTCAAATTGTTTTTTAGCTCAACTTTTCGAAGAATAAAGAGAGCTATTCTTCTCACCCGGATGTCAACGTCCCACCTTGGTTGAAGTTTTGTGTTAGATAACTCTTGGATTAATATAATGCAAATTATTGCCCTTGTTTGACTTAGAAATTCTGGTTAGTTTTGCTTGTAAGTACCATCTAGTCCATACTTCATCAACCACTCAATGTATTTTATTTCATTTAAACTTAACGCAAGACTTCCCAGTCATAAAACATACTACAATGAATAAGTTAGATAACTCTTGCATGGATAAAATGCAAATTATTGCCCCTTTTTAACATATTACAATTTTACACGCAAGTACCATCAATTGGAACTCGAAACCCATGAATTGACAGTCAGACACATTATAGAATTAACGTTTAACATGAATAAACTCCAAGGTGTGATTCATTTTACAAAGTGTGGGCATTTATTTGGGACCGAGATATCCAAATTTAACCATTTTATAAAGTACATATATTTATGTGAAAAATACCATAAAACACACAGCTGATGCTTTAGATGTTTCAACCTGATTTTTTAATTTCACAAAATTTGATATTATTATTCCATGTATATAGTATTAGAAAACAAACATGTAGTGCTGACAAGAGTGCATTTTATTAATAGAAATTTGGGCTATTTTAAATATTAATTTCTATTTATTTACATAATTTGATATGGTAAATATTTAAGTCCATTATCTTAGTACAACATGATATGCTTCTGTGGTGTAACTGGCAAACACATCTACACTTTTGTAGAAATTCTGGGTTCGAATCCCAGCAGTTGCGAACAACATTAAAAAAAATGGCTTAGATATGGTGAAAAAAGAAATGTCTGTTTAAAAATAACAACTGTTTAAAAACTTTTGTTATAATAAATTGTTCTTGTGTTGATCTCAAATTCAATCAAGTATATTGCAGTAGAATTTATTTATGGTACAGTTAATTATATGGAAGCCACTCATTAAATTCATGTACATTTCATTAACAGTATTAATATCATTATGTATATACAATATCATATTCTGTCATTTTAAAATTATTGGTAAAATACAATGATCTGATGTCAATCCATATGAAATACCTTCATTCTATAATACAGGAGATCATGTCAAGGAAAACAACATCCTTCTGTTTGCCTATTCTGCTGAAAAATGAGGCCAAGTACGAGGATTGCATCCAAATCATGGATGCTTATGAACAACAAGTAGAGAGAATGTGGTAGAAGTAAGTATTTCAAAGTATTGACATACATGTATTTTAGTGCAAATCCAACAACTCCCTGCAAGTGCCCCACAAAGTTTTACCCAACATAGCCTTAAACACACAAATCAATTAGTTTTATTAAAAATTAGGTGGTAATGATCTTCATTATATTTATCAATTGTATTTTAAAATTAAAATATTTCATTTACACCAAACTCATTTTAGGTAATTGACCTCAAAAAATTATTTTAGCTGTAATCACAGACATGCTTAACAAATTGTAGTTGACGACTTCAAGAATGGTATGATCCCAGTGGGAGGTGATCAGCTGACACAGGTGCGGCTTGATGGAACCAAGAACTTGAGGATTGGTGCTCATACCCTTCTGGAAAGATTTGACAATTTGAGCCCTGTGATTGTTGAGATGTTCCACACACAGATGGATTTCTTAGAGGTAAATGGCAATTGATATATATGTTAATAAAAGCTGCTGAGATTTACAATCAACGATAACTGTATCAATCTATACATGTATGATATCCAAATTCAAAATGTGGCAGTTATCTGGATCATTTGGTAGTTTTTTGTTAAACATATTTAAATGTGATTTTATTTTATTTCAAATATACATATGATTTACTGTAGAAGTTCTCATAACATTAAATAAACTTTCCTTGATAAGTGTTTTGCCAGTTACAAATCGGTGCTCTTAACCAGTTTTGGTAAGGGATTTGGAAGAGTGCATTCAAGGATGTCTAGGCTAGAAGTCTAGCATACTTTTCCCCCTCTAAAATGAAAGGATCATAAGGCAATAAAGTGATATTTTTAAGCTAAACTGTTTTAAATATTTTCAGAAAACTATAAAGAAATTCCTAAAGAAATCTTCTGGAAGGGATGTAGGGACATTGTTTCATCTCAAAACGCTAATACAGAGAACAAGTGTCAATGGCAATGTGAAAAGTCGTTTCAAGGTAAGTTAAGTAACATAAAGTCGACCTTTATTAAGCGACTAGACAAGTTAATGACATAATGTCACATGTGACTGCTAAAGACAGTTGACTGTTTGAGTATGGTTAGTTAGAACAAATGTTAATATGAATTAACAAGTGCCTGCTTGATA
The DNA here is from genome assembly GCA_029582155.1 of Panopea generosa. NCBI lineage: Eukaryota > Metazoa > Mollusca > Bivalvia > Adapedonta > Hiatellidae > Panopea > Panopea generosa. The sequence goes on along the minus strand of CM055901.1, from coordinate 17,311,841 downwards.
TACTGCAGGGCTAGAATTTAACTTTTTTGTGCACTGGCAATTTTGGCCAGTGCCTAAAATTTCAACTGGCCAAATTTGAAACCAACTAGCCAAACCAATTTTCGCAGAAACTTGTAGTCCTAAATGTCTAAATAAACCCAACATTAATTGTTTCAAAGCCCGCGTTTTATTTAATATGCATTATTAGCTTGTATTTATTTTATAGACAATGGTATCAAGGTTATTATTATGTTAAGGTATTTCAATTTCAAAGCAGTACTTAAAAAATAAAATTGTCTTATTTATTATACTACCATATATAAATGCATACAATGATATATCATAAATAAACATTTTTAACTAAACAAAGATTCAACAATAACAAGTGTACAGAGACTGAGATTGAGACATACACACATTTCTATTTATAGAATTAATATAGCCAATGGCCGTTCGTTTTAAAATTAGATCTAGATCTAGCCAAGGACGATTGTTTAACATGTGTAAATGTTGTGATATCATAGTAATATAGTTTAATTATTATGGATGATCTGTCGATCGCGTGGTTTCTACAACTGACACACCATTTTGTCATTGTCAAGTTTATAGCCCAGTGTGATATTGAGCTGTCGCTTCCATTTCATAACAGTATTAACAAGAAGGATTATTTCTCTTTTTTCTTGTTGGGACTCGCTTCCATTCATCGGTTCAATGGAGAAAAAGATGTTATTTTATCAGCCATTTTAACAGCTGACAAAATATGTAAACAATAAATTTGACGGGTTTCAACTTTACTTTTATTTTATAGAGTGAGTGCGTGATCGATCAAACTAGACGCAGTCTACTCATTATGTTGTTGACGGGTTTTAACTTTATTTCCTTTTTGCAGAATGAACTCGAGATCAAAAACAATTGGATGCAGTCTTCCCATATTTAACTATTTAATACATGGAATTGACAATCGTGCTGCTAGGGGGTAATTTGGCGCGAGAAGCAAAATACATTGGGTAAAATTGACAAGAACTTGTTTTTTTTACCAGGATAATACTTGTTTATTTTCAAAAATCAATAAAATGAATATAATAAATAATTTTCTCAACTTGAAATCCACTCGCAAAAAAATGCCAGCTTAAGTAATTTCAACTCGCATTTTCAAAATACAGCTCGCATATTGCGAGTGGCGAGTGCTTAAATTCGAGCCCTGATACTGTAAACTTGTTAATCCACAAAATTTCCGACGAATAGGTAAATTTTCTATTTATCTTATCTTTTAAATTTGAAATCCACGAACTCATGTCCCCACAAAATAGTCGTTTTTGAGAAAATAAAAAATTAAATGATTTTACAGTGAGTGACTGCAAAGGCAGGTTCACCTATACATTGTAACTTTAGTGACACTTTGATAGGCTTTGTTAATGGTCAATATCTCAGTAACAAATACAGTATAAAAGATACAGATAATACTATCTTAATAGTCAATAGTACAGAAATAGATAACATTTATTTATGTATAGCTATTGGCCGCCATGAATAACAAAAGTACATTGCAAAACATAAACAAAGTGTATCTATCAAATATAAAATACAAGCTATTGACAGGCTGTCGGTTACAGCATTTTTCTAATAAACATGATAGGAACTACATTACAATTTAATTTTGGCAAATCATTGTGACTCAATGTTGACTCTGCTTTCCCTGTAGCATATCCACCTAATGAAAGTAAAATAGTTGATGGAGGATTTTATTCTCGTTTATTTTAGGCACATGAAGAGTTTGCTCTTCTTGTCTGGAAGGCATATATACTCGAGGCAGCTATGGAGCACTTTGGGATGGATAATATGGATAGCATTCCAACTCTCAATGTTCCAGAAGAAGACCTTAGTCGAAGCCATCATTCAAGACGCCTTGTAATAACACAAGGCAACAGCCTTTTGTCCATTTCTGCCAGCTTTACCGATTTCTTGCAAATATTTTTCCAAAGTTGTTGGTGGTCGCATATGAACTATTCTGGAAATTGAAGGTGCATTTAAACCCATGCCTAAGGCGCACTTTTGGGTTTTCTTTGCGTAACTCATTTATGATGTGTAATTTCATATTTTGTGTATAATCTTTATGATACTGGGCAACAATTCTGTTCTCTGGGTCTGAACTGCCAACAGGAAAGTAAGCGTCTTTACCTAGTTCATATGTAAGATATTGAAAACAATACCCCAATGATTCCAAGTTATCGCAGTACATGATAGTAACAGGGAAATCACCTTTCTCTTGTTTTATTTCTTGGGTTATGTCACGCATAATAGCATCATATTTCTCATATTTGTATAGGTTGGACAACCTTTCCTTCTTTTCAATGAATATGTTGGGCCTATCTGGATTTGCCAGAACTCTGGTAGTATTCCTCATTTGAAGTGTTTGTATTAGGGAGCTAATAGCAACTGGAGTTGCTGTTGCAGTTAGTGCCAAGTGTGGAATATTGGGAAACAAACATGTCAACTCCCCAAGACGCTCAAAACATTTCCTGAACTCTGCTCCCCTGTGATAAACAAATTTAACCCTTTACTTCATATAGACGCATTTGCCTTTGGACACCTTATATAGAAGGCTTTTGAATTATTGGGTGAATTATGTTTATATTAACTGACAAAGTGGAAAACAGTGCAGGAAGTGTTCAGATTGCTCGTTACGAGCAATCTGAACTCTTCCTGCACTGTTTTCAAAGGCCTTCTGTGATTGGTGCGGGAAAACGTGTATCTATGGAGTAAAGGGTTAAATCAAACATTAAGTTAAGTTAATAACTTAAAAGGATCATAATGCCTTTATTTATAATGTGGCGGCCACATTTTTTGTTATGAATATAAAATATATTAATTAATTGTTAAATCCTATTTTTGATATTAATTGTTTTCTCTAATATTTGTCAAAGGTTTGAATATTGATTACCATAGTAGAAAGTTTCATTGAATCTATTGTTTTTTATTATCTCCATTTATGGCTTTAACTGTATAAGTTCATGTGCAGTATTGAAAGTAGTGCTTTACTAACCGTATAAGAATATTTCATCTGTTTTTAACAAAAAATTTAAAGCTTTATGGAACTTTAAGTGCTATTTATATCTATTTTTTTTAATTAAGGTGAGAGAAACGATTTTTAAAGCATAATTTTACAAAACTGAAGCATATAAATGTGAGGACAACTGTCAGATCGGGAATCGAACCCGAGACCTCCACATAACATTGTTCTTACATGTCTGGGGTGCTCTTACCAACTGAGCTACCTGACATTGACTGTCCGCACTGTATTTTTAAGTAATGAGAAATTAATTTTAAAAAAAAGCTGCAAGTACTATGTACCTCACAAAAAAACACTAACTAAAACAAGTTTCAAAAATTGTAATATAAATTTACCATTCTGATATCATATGAACCTCATCCACCACTGTGCAACATACAAGATCTCGGAATTTGTAGCTCCTGAGCATTCTCCCAACCTCCTTATGAAAAACAGTTTCAGGGTGCATGTAAATAATTTTGAATGTGCCCTGTCTTTAAGATTTGCATTGGAAATAAAAGATGCATTTTCATCTTCCGGATCCGACTCTGACCTAGAAAATGTATTAAAACATAAAGTAACTTTTATGACACTGTATGACATTGTTCTTTATGCTCCTATGAACAGAACTGTTTATTCAAATAAGAATAGACCCTTGTAATAAACACATCCCAATATATTTATTAATAAAACAAGAAAACCTTCAACTAATTAAATGTATTCATTATGCTGCAAAAATGCCAACACATCGAGATGTATAATCAGGAATTATATAATTTTGTTGACATTGTATAATATGTAACTTCATTATATGAAACCTTAATAAAAAAAATTAAATTATAGAATTGTTCTGAAATACTGTCTTCTTCCAACGCGATATTGTACTCTTGAAATTGACCTTTTGTACTTGAAAAGCTCAATCAATTTTTACCATTTGTGGAATCGGTAATATTTGTCAATATTGCCTGACTTATGGGCCTGGAATACATGTACAGTTAAACCTGTGTAAGGACCACATTTTGGAAATGAAAAAATGGTCTTTTATACCTTTTCTGACTGTCTTGTCATATTGACAAATACATTAGGAACTTTGCTATAAAGGACAGTAAGATAATTGACAAAAATGTACAGATGTATACTTAAAAGTTCAGTACTTACTTATTATACATGTATGTAAATATGAGGAACTTACTCATTTTCATCTCCATGTTCAAATGAAGTGACTTTAGTAGCATCAGTATTCAGGAAGCATGCAGGAATGCCCTTCTCACAAAGTGATGTAACCTGGTCCTGCATCAGTGAATTCAATGGCGAGATTATTATTACTATAAGTGGGTTGTCTGCTTTTAACGGCTTCTGAAGCAGCCAAGGGAGAACCTAAAACAGATACATATTGAAGATACAATTTTATGCCTTATTACATGCATGCAATAATTTCCAAATTTCTGGTGATTTTTAAAAGACCAAACTGACTAAAGAATAAATTGGTATGATTTCATTTATGAAAAAACTCTGTTCAGTGTGAGCTTTTTGTATAGGTGGATCGTCCGTCGTCAACATTTTACTTAAATATCTTCTCCTTTGAAACTACTGGCAGAATACCACCAAACTTGGTCAGTAGCATCCTGACATGGACCTCTCTCAATTTTATTCAAATGGTTCCGCTTGGCCCCTTTTAGAGCTAAAAATAGAAAAAAACTTTAAATGACTTCTTCTCATGAACCAAATGATGGAACTTACTAAACTTGGTCTGTAGCATCCTTATAAGGTCCTCTCATATAAAAGGGATCAAGGTGCAAGCCCCTTGGTTCTTTAACATGCTCAATTTACAAACCGGCACCAATACACATGTGACAATCTTGAAAACCTCTCCTAGAGAATAACGTTGAAACGTACCCAAACCAAACTGTACCCAAAATAAAAAGTTATAAGTACATGTAGTGAAAAATCCCACATGTCATAAATTTTTTTAGTTTGTTGTAGGATTTTATGTTCATCTATTGATTAAATAATTGGCATAATTAAATATACATACCGTTTTTTGACTAAACATATTTTGATAATTAGTACATATTTTACCGGCCCTATTTTACCATGGTACGTTTTGACCTGAAGCCTTCATGGATGGAACTGGCCACATAAAAGACATTTACAATGAAAATTTCCAGTGCCAGTCTCAAGCCACAATCAGTAACGATTGTCCGTAAGGACGAATTATAATGCATCCACGTAAGTCGAAACTGCAAAATATGAACAATTAAAATATCATGATTTAGAAATAGAATTTGGCAAAAACTAATTGGTTGAAACACTGCCCGGCTGGCTTAAAAGTTTTAGTAACTCTGTCAATACCTGAAAAATGACACTTTTTCCAGACCCTGTTGGCAATACAGCCAACGTATCTTTTAAAGAAAAAAGACTCCTCATTGCTTCCAGCTGATTTTCAGTGAAATTAAAGTTGATTTTCATGCTTTTCTTTGCATAATCAACGCTTTCAGCGAACAAGTCAGCCATTTTGTTTGTTTATGTTGTACATGTTTATATATATGTACGTTGAAAATACAAACGTTGGTTAATCAAGACTGATATTTTAAATTTCCCTATAAGCATGACCCATGTCGAGTGTATAAATAAAAAAAATGATATAATAACGCCATATATTCAACTTAATGACAGATACATAATTTGTTACTTTCAAGCGAATGGACACAGACTTTTAACACAGGCGATTTGCGTTGGTGTATTCTAGAGCTATACACGAGGTGTATTATACGGAGGATACGGAAATACCCGATGTTTCACAATTGCCTGTCAATAAGAAGAATGGCCGGAGTAGTAAGGAAGATTATACAAACTAAATGCGCACCTGGTGCAGTCGGACCGTACAGGTATGTTTGATAACGTTAATTACTTTTGCTCTAAATAATAGTCAATAATATTGTCATTAACTGACATAAATAAAGCATTTACATACGACAGTAATTTGACACCAGATTATCTGATAACTTCAAGGTTGTCATAACTTCAAGTTACATAATTGAGTTGCACCATATATTAATTAGTATTTTCAATGTTCCAATCAATATGTGTGAATAAGTAAATGTTTAAAACGCAAGAATTAATAAATCCTCGCAGAATATGTATGTAAAACGAAAGTAGAGATGAAATTGTCAATAAAAACATTAATCAGTGCAAAATATCATTTATAACTGTTGTTTAAGTAATTTTGTTTAAAAAAATAGTTTTAACTAATTGACTTTTTACTTATACCATGTGAGAAATTTCGTTTAAAAAAGGCTTCCCGTGTCACAGGTTTGTGTCGATGTTGATTTAAATGTCACAGATTTTTCTCTGCGGGGTCACAGATCCTATTGGCAGGAATGTACATATCTTTGGTCGAAGATTCCTCTCTGTATTATGATCTGGATGAAGGCCTATCATTGATTAGTTGTCCTTTCTCAGCCACCAATGAAACAGCTAAGATTTCGAAAAATAAAATATTTCATTTTACATTGAATGTCATGACTGTCAGTAGATGTTAACTTCTTTCCTTTGCCGATGACATCGTTCCAGGGACGAGAAAGTAGATCGACTAAGCTGGTTAGAAGTTACGTGGTATTTTCTACTAGCCAAATAATTAATTAGTATTTTCAATGTTCTGCCGGTTAAAGTTTTATGTTAAGCTCAGCCGTGTCTCTGTTTCTGAACAAACAACTCATGTTTGGTGACTAAACTTCATAAACACATTCATATCAAGTTATACAAACAATGTATATAGCTAACTTATCTAAATTAACATACTTTGGACTCTCAAACCTTAGGTTAAAGTTTTTTGTTTAGCTCGGGTTTGGTAAAAGTTTTATGTTTAGCTCAGCTTTTTCTCTGTTTCTGAACAAACTACTCATGTTTTGGTGACTAAACTTCATAAATAATTCATATTATGTTGTAGAAACAATGTATATAGCTAACTAACATAAATTTCAATTCTTTAGGCTTCAAACCTTAGGTTAAAGTTTTTTGTTTAGCTCGGGTTTGGTAAAAGTTTTATGTTTAACTCAGCTTTTTCTCTGTTTCTGAACAAACTACTCATCTTTTGGTGACTAAACTTCATAAACACATTTATGTTTTGTTGTAGAAACAATATATATAGCTAACTTACATACATTTCAATACTTTGGGCTTTTAAAACCTTAGTTTAAAGTTTTCGTTTAACTCTGTTTAATTCTGTAAGCTGGTCACCATCAACTTAAAAAAAGTTTACATCACTGACCTTGACCTATTCAATGGACTTTCCTGCCCAAGCCCAAATCAAGACCCAAACCCTGCTACCCATTTTTTTATATTTTTTTTTAGCTTGCCAGGACAAAGTCCAAGGAGAGCTATTGTCATGACCCCGGCGTCGTCTGTAGACACCCAGGTTAAACTTTTGCGTTTAAGTTTCAGTTATCTATGCAACCGCTCATTGGATGTCAATGAAACTTTGCATGTGTGTTAACCATCGTCAATGGAACACACAGAAATAAAAACCATAACTCTGGATTGCATTTCGGCACAGTTATGGTCGTTTTTGGACTAAGACACCAAGATTAAACTTTGCGTGTAGTTGCATTTAAGTTTAAGATATCTATGCAACCACTCGTTGGATGTGAATGAAACTTTGCATGTGTGTTCACCATCATCAATGGAACACATAGAGACAATAAACATAACTCTGGATTGCATTTTGGCACAGTTATGGCCCTTTTTGGACTTGGACACCAAGGTTAAATTTTGCGTTTAGTTGCGTTTATGTTTAAGATATCTATGCAACCACTCATTGGATGTGAATGAAACTTCACATGTGTGTTCACCATCATCAATGGAACACAGAGACAAGAACCATAACTTTGGATTCTTTTTGGCATAGTTATGGCCCTTTTTGGACTTAGACACCCAGGTTAAACTTTGAGTTTAGTTGCGTTTAAGTTTAAGATATCTATGCAACCACTCATTGGATATGAATGAACCTTCACATGTATGTTTACCATCATCAATGGAACACACAGAGACAAGAACCATAACTCTTGATTGCATTTTGGCACAGTTATGGCCCTTTTTCGAATTAATTTTTCAGGTTAAAGTTTTTTATCAGGTAAGATATCTATGCAAACACTCATTGGATATGAATGGAACTTTGCATGTGTGTTCACCATCATCATTGAAACACACAGAGACAATAAACATAACTCTGGGTTGCATTTTGGCACATAATTGCCCTTTTTTTACTTAATTTTTCAGGTTAAAGTTTTTTTACCACATAAGGTATCTATGCAACCACTCATTGGATATGAATGAAACTTCCCGTGTGTGTTCACCATCATCATTGAAACACACAAAGACAAGAACCATAACTCTGGGTTGCAATTTGGCAGAGTTATGGCCCTTTAAGACTTAATTTTTTGTCAGTAGACACCCAGGTTAAACTTTTGCGTTTAGATGCGTTTAAGTTTTGGTGTTTGCCTCCAATCTCAATCTTTGCATTGGTGGTGAGTTTTATCCCATTGGCGAGCTTTGTTGTCTTCTGACAACTCTTGTTGTTTTTTTTTAATTTGTTTTGTATTAAATCAAATACTCTGCCCCATTTCAACTTTGTTACCGACCCCCAAGACCCTCACTCTTATCCATAATTAATTTAATACTATTCTGCCACTTTGTAACCAACCCCAAAACCCCCACCCCCTCCAAATGTTTTCTTAAAAAATTTGTTCTGTATGGAATTAGATACACTGTCGCCTTTCAACTTTGTAACCAACCCAAAGACACCCTCCCCCTCCAACTTTTTTTTATTGTATTAAAACTAAACAGCCCTGATTATTAAACTTTGGCACATACACCCCCACATCCACAGTCAGATTAAAAAAAAAGTTATCTTTTAACTTGCAATGCTGGGTGTGCTTGAGTACTGGTTTATTTTCAAGGATCCCAGGAAAAAGTGGTTTGGTTAACCTGTTAGCCCTCGATGGCATGAACATTATGCTTAATATTCCAGTAAACTATTTCAGCCAGGCGGTGATAGCAGACAGAACAATGTACATATCTGGACAGATTGGCCTTGATGTTGATACTAAAACACTTGTTGAGGGCGGTGCAGTTCCAGAGACTAAACAGGTATAAAATAACGGTTTTACCAGTAATGTTTTTGAAAGAATCACAGAAAATATTTAAGATATCCATAGCTCATGAAAATGTATACCATTGATAACTTGATCAACTTTTTGTTCATATACTAGTAATCGGAAAGAACTTAAAACCCATAAGGACACAAACTATGACAATACAATTTTCAAATGTAATGAATGTTTAATAAAAAAAGTGCTGATATCATAATTATGATCAGACTGGGGACATACTTATCCCAGAAAGTTAATACAATGCATACACATTTAACATATTGTTATATATAACTAAAAGTATTAAAATACAATTTAAAATGAACGGTGTCATTGTCTTTGTTGTCCAGGCAACAATAACCATTTTATTACTCGCTATAAAAAACAGAATTCTGTGTTTTAAATGCATGATATAGAAAATTATGTAGACTTAATTTGATAATTATACTTGTGTTCCCTTCATACAGTTGAAGGGTACTAAGTGTTCTAGAGATTATATGTGTTTGACAATCTAAAACAAGGATTTATTATGGTGTTGGTTGCTAAACTTGCCTTTTTAACTTTTGATATCTCCTCACTTGTTTTTTTTTCATCGCTATATATATCTCTGTCAAATATTAATACCGTATATTTCCCTAAAAATTGGACACAATGTTTAATAATCTTTTTAATCTTCCAAATTTTTCTTAACCCTTTACTCCATAGATACGCGTTTTCCCGCACCAATCACAGAGCGCCATTGAAAACAGTGCAGTTACGAGCAATCTGAACACTTCCTTCACTGTTTTCCACTCTGTCAGTTAATATAGACATAATTCACCCAATAATTCAAAAGCCATCTATATTAGGTGTTCAAAGCCTTATAGATTAGAGGTGTCCTAAGGCGTGTATATTAGAGGTGTCCTAAGGCTTCTATATTAGAGGTGTCCTAAGGCGTCTATATTAGAGGTGTCCAAAGGCTTCTATATTAGAGGTGTCCAAAGGCGTTTATATTAGAGGTGTCCAAAGGCATCTTTATTACAGGTGTCTTAAGGTGTCTATATTAGAGGTGTCCTAAGGCATCTATATAAGAGGTCCAAAGGTGTCTATATTAGAGGTGTCCAAAGGCGTCTATATTAGAGGTGTCCTTAAGCGTCTATATTAGAGGTGTCCAAAGGCGTCTATATTAGAGGTGTTCTAAGGCGTCTATATTAGAGGTGTCCAAAGGCGTCTATATTAGAGGTGACCAAAGGCGTCTCTATTAGAGGTGTCCAAAGGCGTCTATGTTAGAGGTGTCCAAACGCGTCTATATTACAGGTGTCCTAAGGTGTCTATATTAGAGGTGTCCTAAGGCGTCTATATTAGAGGTGTCCAAAGGCGTCTATATTAGAGGTGTCCTAAAACGTCTATATTAGAGGTGTCCAAAGGCGTCTATATTAGAGGTGTCCTAAGGCGTCTATATTAGAGGTGTCCAAAGGGAAGGGAGTATTTTATTTTTAAAATTGTTGATGACCATGGGGAGGCATGATAATCTAGCAATTAATCTATTATGGCCTCTAAACAAGCAATCTCATTGAAGCATAACAGTTACAATAATGTAACCCTAAAGTCAAGTCACATAATGAAGCATCAATACCGAGTGTTGTTGCCCTGTGCCCTAATGATTGCAGTGCACCTGAGACACATGGAATTAATGTAATTCATAATGTTATAGTATTCCTTGTATGAATCAGAACATATTTTGACTCGTGAAGAGTGCGGGATTTGCGGGGTTCAGGATCAGATTTATGTTTGAGTTATTTGTTCTCTGTTGTATTGTATTTCAGGCCCTGAAGAACATGGGTGAAATCTTAAAGGCTGCTGGAGCGGACTACAACAATGGTAACACAAATTATATCCTCTAGTTTTTGTCTTTGGTTGCTGTCACTATTGGGGTTTTAATTTTTTTTAAATCTAGTTTGTTTTTCAGTAACAAGTACAGATTCTGTACACTAATCACTATCATGTTAAAAAGTTTTTACTTCACTAACCTTGACCTACTTAATTATGGATGTAGTTAATGCTTGCATTGACTGGTTAAAGTTCTCTGTTTAGCTCAGTTTTTCTCTATTTTGCAACAAACTTCTAATGTTATAGTGACTTAACTTCATAAACACATCTATATTATGATATACAATCAATGTATGTGAGTTACCCAAGTTTCCTTTCTTTGGCATAAAAACGACACTGGAAATTTGAACAAAATGAATGAAAATGATTTTTAGATTTTGGTTTAGAGAAATTGAAATTTAGGTAAATTAACTTTGAGAACAAAATCACATTTGTTTGTTTTTAAAAAATGGCTATGTGATCCATTCAATTATGCAAATGTACAATTTTTACCTTTAAAACACAAACTTTGGCGCAATTTTGTGCAGTAATTATCTCGAGAACAGTGAGGATAGTTTAACATATTTGCAGAAAAAGAAGGATTCTCTAAATTCTATTCCATCAATTATTTCACCCAATAACAAAATTAGATTGTTCATGTTACTACATGGTTTTGCTGATGGTTTGCTTCTTATCTGTTGGTTTGCTTCTTATCTAACAGTTTATTAATAATTTGAAAGTGTACTTATTATCTGACAGTTTATTTATTATCTGACAGTTTACTTATTATCTGACAGTTTATTTATTATATGACAGTTTGCTTCTTATCTGAAGATTTGCTTACCGAAATTATCTGCTAGCTTGCTTCTTATCTGACAGTTTACTTTCTATCTGATAGTTATTTCTTATATGTTAGTTTCTTTCTATCTAATAGTTATTTCTTATCTGACAGTTTACTTATTATCTGATAGTTAACTTATTATCTGACAGTTTATTTATAATATGACAGTTTGCTTCTTATCTAAAAAATTGCTTACCAGATTATCTGCTAGTTTGCTTCTTATCTGACAGTTTACTTCCTATTTGATAGTTATTTGTTATCTGACACTTCATTTATTATCTGACAGTACTTCTTATCTGATAGTTTGCCTCTAATTTGATAAGTTACTTATTGTTTGACAGTTTGCTTATTATGTGGCAGTTTGCTTATTATCTGGCAGTGTGCTTATTATTTCACAGTTTGTTATTTGACAGTTTTGTTTTTATCTGATCTTGTAGTTGTGAAGACTACAGTTCTGTTGGCCGACATCCAGGATTTCAATGCAGTGAATGAAGTGTACGTCAAATGTAAGTGTGTTATGTAGTTATAGTTATTAAGGCAGTGAACTAATCTTTAACAATCTACAAGCCAACTTACAGAAATCAAACTTTGGGACTATAGAACACACCTCATTCATTTTTGATTTTGACATTTATCCAAATTGATTCTTTAAATGTTTCCATGTCTCATTTGATTAGGGTGGTAACTTGCAAAATTCAGATATTGCATAAAAGGTTGCAGAGTCTCCACATAATGTTATATTAAAATGACGTCATTTTCTTTTGAAAATGGTACAAGTTGCATGTGATGGACAATAGTAGAGCTGTTTGCTTTTTTTTCACAAACAATTGGCCGGTTTCATTAAAAAATGTAAATAGTATATATTTTATTAATATAGGCTGTTTAACTCTGCAAACATTTGAACCTCTGTTTTGATACCTGCAAGGCATAGAAACAGTCAGTGCATCGGTACAAGATAAAAACACAAAAAGTCTCTGACAGCGATAAGTGGATCTTTATTTGCTTCAACTCTACTAAGATATTATTTATTATTAACCGAAGCATACCAAAAAAAAAATAGAAACAGATTATTAAAACAGAGAATACAACAGAAATTGAAAAAAAAACACCTATTTTACATCAAGTGAAAAAATGCAACTCTCCAACTAAAATGTTATATAACAAGCAAATTAAATTAATTAATATTGATAATGAAATAAAACCTCATCTTAAATGGGAAGAAATATTCAACAATTTCAACTGGAAAACTATTCATTGTCAAAATTACAATAGACACAAAACTAAGATCATATCAATACAATTACATTATGAAAATTTTACCTACTAACCAGTTTTTATCCAAATGTAGATTAGTTAAAGCAACACATCCACGTTTGAACTTTTAAAAAAAAAAATTTAATTGAGTTATGAGCACATTTCCCATACAAACATATGATCAATTAGCTGTATATGAGCATATAAACACAATCCCGAACAAAATGATGCCCAAATTATAATGCGTGACTAACACTTTATAAAACAAGCGTGTAACTCACCTGAGTCAAAAAAAATTGTCAAAATGACTTTCAAGGCAGGTAAAGTACACTACGCACTAAAACGTGAAGTTTTTTAATACGACTCGCATAGTTCAATTTGAAGCCAAGTTGGAATCCTCGGCAATTTAAAAATAATTTATAAAGCGTTTGTCACGCTTTATAATTTGGATATCTTTTTTTATAATTCTAAAGCGTTCTGGATAGTGTTTGTTAGCACATATACAGCTCACTGACCATATATTTATGTATGGGAAATGTGTTCACAACTCAATTGAAAAACTTTTTAAAAAAGTTTAAACGTGGATGTGTTGTTTTAACTCAAGTCTATGTGATTTTTGTGATAGGCATCATGAAATTATGAAACATTTGTTTTGGGAGTATCATTTTGTAAGAATTTTTTGGACAGAAGTCCATAATTTTTGTATTGCAAACAATCAATCTTTTAACATCTGTTATCAAAACATTTCATTTGGGTTATATAACTCATCAAAACTTAACTTACCGAACTGTATAATTTTACTTACTTAGTACTTTATTTTTAAAAATAAATACACGAAAACAATTCCCAGTATTACAGCATTCACACATTACTTGCAAAAAACAAAGCAAACAGAAAGACTTATTGCAATAAAAACAAACTTGGGAAACATGAAATTAAATAGGGAAATATGTAAAGTGAAAATACGAAAAATATAAAGCATACAGTTTCTTGTAAATTCTATTTCTTATCTTTTCTCCACTTCTGATACTTTCTCTTAACCGTCTTTCCCTCTATAACTCTTTACACTCATACATAAAAATATTACTTGTAAGACATTGTATTAAAGTTGTCTTATATACAGTTACCATGTAATATGTTTAGTTTCAAAGTTATAGTGTTTGTATTGATACCTGAATATTTTTGTATAACATTGTATTCATAAAAAAGATATTATTTATTGTTTGTATTCTTTCAGGTTTTCCTGAAAACAAGCCTGCAAGAGCAGCTTACCAGGTGGCGGCACTGCCTCTGGTATGTAATACTGCTGTAGTGTTACTTAATTTGAGTTCTTGACTGTAAAATACAATATCTTGATGGTGTCGACTCGATGACAGTATTTTGAGTGCTGCCACACTGGAGTATCATGCTGCAGCCACATGGTATGATACCCCACCCAGTCACATTATACTGACACCAGGTTGACAAATCCTAGAACTCTCCTCTAAATGCTGGAAGTTTCTACTACCATTTTTCAAGTCTGGTATGACCTGGCTGGGAATCAAACCCAAGACTTCCCGCATGCAGTATTAATTTCATTTGTTAGTCCACTCCTATATTCAGTAATCATGTCATTAGGACATGTTATAGAAATAATATTACTACAATGCATGTGTGTGTAGGCTCGCTGTACACAGAAACAAATGCAACATGCTCAAACATCGTATATCAGCAATGAGTTAAGAAAATCAATTATTATGCTACACATATATAAACGAAATGCCGTAAATCAAACTTATTAGTTAAAATAATTTTTGTAATAAGCATTGTGACCAATAAAACTTTCAAAAATGACTTAATAACAGCAAATCTTTCATGATACTCTCTTTTCATTGGCCAATCATCAGGTCTTTTAGCCAAATGATACTTTTGACACTCAAAGACACTTGAACATTAAAAATGAATGAATGAATGAGGTTTAAAGCCGTACCAACACAATATAGGTTATTGGACACCAACAGGAAGGAAGATTCCAGGTTCATTCTACTTGTACAAAAACAACAAATTAACATACAGAAAAAAAAAATATCAAGAAATGAATATGCAGAATGAATCTAAAACCTTGATACTTGCAGAGTTTCAGCAAATTCTATCGCATTACTCAAATTGTCGCTTCTTACGACATGCATGAGCAACAGTGGTCCTATTCTTGCCATCACTCGTGGCTCCCTGGAACCATACAGGGGTTTGTAATTTAACCACAGTAGTGAACATGACAAAAAATGATAAAATGATCACAACACCCATTCGAAGGATTCCTACTTCTCTGCAGAAATCGACAGCGATTCTATTCTTAGCCGAAACCACACATGCTTGAACAGTTGGTAAAAAATAGTGCCAAAAAGCTGGCTTTTTTGTTAGATACCGAGTGTTTACGAAACAATGTGAAGATTTAATGTTACTATTTTGAATTCATTGATCTTTAAATGATGGTATTTGCATTTTCAGGGTGCCATGGTAGAGATTGAAGCCATTGCTATTATTGGAAACATTGTGGATGCCAAAAGTGATAAAACTAGCTAGTGGGGGAGATAAGAGGAATTGGTCCTCCTGAACATGCTCAATAAAAAATTCAGAATTTATATTTATAACCAAACCAAAAGTTACTCTACTAAATTGATTAACTAGAGAATTAATATTTATAAAAATTCATTCAGACTTTTTTAAAATTGAAACATATCTGGCTTCTGGCTTGCCAGGCCCGGTAAGCTATGTTGATAGAGTGTCCAACTTTCAATCCAGGGGTTTGAGTTTGAATACCTGCCTGGCTAAAGACTCAATAAAGATTGTGATTTCATCTCATTGTTATTAATTTTCCATCGTTGATTCAAGTGGAAAAGTTATCAGTTACTTGCAGTGATGTGTGTGCTGGAGTACTGGTTCACCTTCAAAGATTCCAGGAAAGAGTAGTTATGTAACTGATCGTCTCTTAGCCCTCAATGACTTTAAAAAATGTCACTAAATATTCAAACAAACAAAAACATCTGACTTTTTTACTTTATATATTTACTGACATTACTCTTATAAACAGTTTAATAAATATAGTCAAAACGTGCAATTTCCACCCATTTCATGGTACCTTTAGAATAATATAATATATGCAATATGGTAATTATAAAAAACTGACTATGTGCAATATAGACACAAATTTTGGGAGTCGATAGTGCTACAACAAATTTTGTAATCAAGTTGTGCTACAACGAATTTTGTAGTCAGTTGTGCTACAACAAATTTTGTCATCAACAAATTTTGTAATCAAGTTGTGCTACAACAAATTTTGTTATCAAGTTGTGCTACAACGAATTTTGTAGTCAGTTGTGCTACAACAAATTTTGTCATCAACAAATTTTGTAATCAAGTTGTGCTACAACAAATTTTGTTATCAAGTTGTGCTACAACAAATTTTATAGTCAGTTGTTCTGTAACAAATTTTATAGCAACAAATTTTGTACCGGTAGTCAGTTGTGCTACAACAAATTTTGTAGTCGGTTGTGCTTTAACAAATTTTGTAGTCAGTTGTGCTACAACAAATTGTGTAGTCAGTTGTGCTACAACAAATTTTGTAGTCAGTTGTGCTACAACAAATTTTGTAGTCAGTTGTGCTGTAACAAATTTTGTAGTCTGTTGTGCTACAACAAATTGTGTAGTCAATTGTACTACAACAAATTTTGTAGTCAGTTGTGCTACAACAAATTTCATAGTTGTGCTACAACAAATTTTATAGTCAGTTGTGCTACAACAAATATTATAGTCAGTAGTAGTGCTTCAATAATATTAAAAATAAATTGCTGGGAATGGTCTCAATGTTGTGGATAATTTCATTTCGTAAGTTTCATGAATTTTTAATTGACAAGTTTAATGTATAGTGACTATATTATAGTCTGTTTATACTTTAGTGTTAATTTTATCAATTGGATAATAAATAAATGTATTTTTACAGAAATCTTTGCCTTTTTCCTTATTTAGTTTACTAGTATACCAATTAATTTTATAGTCAGCTGCGAAGCAAGATTAGAGCGGTGCTGTAGGGTTGTGCAGGGGATATAGTGTTGGCTACTCATGCTAGAGGTTGCAGGTTCGATCCCCAGCTGGAAAAAAATACTCAGTACCGGTTCTCCAGGAGGAGGACTTGACTGCGATTCATATAAGCTCTCAGCTTTTTTCGCAATCTAGCTAAAATGGAGTGAATTTCAGCTCCTAACATTTTAATTTGCACTTAGAGCCTCCGTTTTGGGTTTGTTGGTTGTATGAAAATCATGCCAACAGGAAGGAAGATTTCAGGTTTACACTCCATGTATAAAATAAATGAATTAACATACAGATTGAAAAACAAAACAAATGAATATGCAGAATGAATCTTGAACCACGATACCTGCAAAATAGCAAATCTATCCCCCACACTGGGGATGCTAACCACTAGACCTCTGCAATATCTATTTTGTCAAATCAATTGAAAGTTTAGTTTGTGGTGTGTCAAATGCAGCCACATGTGTGACTGAGACCTTTGTGTATGCTTTGGCACCAATCACGATATGCTGGCAGGTTTGCTTATGTTTTTTGAGATGGTCAGACCTGTTGAAGGAGGCCCCACACATGCAGACGTGTGGTTTCAGAGCTGTGTGAGTAAACTTGTGTCTCTTCAAAGCACTGCTACTGCTGAAGGCTTGTGGACATATACCACAAGTGTAGGGGCGTTCACCTGAAATACAACATAGAATATATTGTTTTATTGCATATACAGTTAAACCTGTCTTAGCCAGCTGGCCAGTCAAGGTAAGGAGTCAAAGTAGTCTTTAAGACAGGTTATTAATACAGTTGAATTTGATCTGAAAGCCTAGAAATGGGAAACAGCAAATGTGGCTGCTTAATAGAGGTGACTGCTTGCACATATCGTTGATTTCTTATTGCTGGGATAGTCTCGGGCACCAAGTGACTCACCTGAAATATAATGTATTGATCATTTACCACATATACAGCCCGACCTAGAGAAACATCAATCATTCAATAGTAATATTTTCATTTGTGATTCACATTCTCAAATGATGTCATAAAACTTGATGTTGTCCATATAACCTCATACAATGCCAAATTAATTACAGTCAGTGGTGCATTTGATTATCAGTCCAACGGTTTGAGTTAGAATCCCTCCCCAACACCGCTGGCCACAGTCTCAGTGATGACTGATATATTGTGTCTCGGAATTCGGTTCTAACATTAAATATATGATGTAAATTGAATAAGTTGACATCTTAAAAGTGATCATGGTAAAAATATAATGCTGGATTTAATTAAATAATTATTCAGTGTGTTGGGTATGTAATAAATGAATCGGTCAAGGCTTTTTTGCTTCATGTGTAAAATTCCATCTCTTGGGATACCGTAACTGTTTTGGTGGAATCTCTGCTCCAAAACAGTTATCTCTTGGAATGGAATTTTCACTCCAAACCTCAAACCCATGTAAGATTCTTATAATCACTAATGTAAACTAACATATAATTTATCCATGGTGGTATTTTTTCTCTTTCAATGTACAGATGTTGGTAAATGCACCATTTTTCTGATTTCCATACACAGATGATGGTAAATGCACCACTTTTCCAAGTACCAAATACAGATGGTGGTAAATGCACCACTTTTCAGAGTACCATATACAGATGGTGGTAAATACACCACTTTTCTGAGTACCAAATACAGATGGTGGTAAAACACCACTTTTCCAAGTTCCATATACATAAAAATTATGGTGGTAAATGCCAACTTTTCAGAGTACCATATACAGATGGTGGTAAATACACCACTTTTCTGAGTACCAAATACAGATGGTGGTAAATACACCACTTTTCTGAGTACCAAATACAGATGGTGGTAAATACACCACTTTTCAGAGTACCATATACAGATGATGGTAAATGCACCACTTTTCCAAGTACCAAATACAGATGGTGGTAAATACACCACTTTTCCAAGTACCACATACATATGGTGGTAAATACACCACCTTTCTGAGTATCAAATACAGATGGTGGTATTACACCACTTTTCCAAGTACCATATACATATGGTGGTAAATGCACCACTTTTCAGAATACCATATACAGATGATGGTAAATGCACCACTTTTCTGAGTACCAAATACAGATGGTGCTTAATACACCACTTTTCCGAGTACCATATACAGATGGTGGTAAATGCACCACTTTTCAGAGTACCATATACAGATGGTGGTAAATGCACCACTTTTCCAAGTACCATATACAGATGGTGGTAAATGCATCACTTTTTAGAGTACCATATACAGATGATGGTAAATACACCACTTAAAATATTGACTCGGTCCGGTCACAGGTAATAAAACTAATTTTTCATTTTGCCTTATTAATGTCGACCTGTTTTTTTGGTGAAGGAACGTGTCAAATCTAGATACATAAATCTGTAGAGAATAGAATGATGACATATTTTCTTATATGAAATATGTACGAAGCTGGGCTTAATCTCAATGCTGTTGCAATGCCAGGTAAGAGATCTTGAGAAAGTGTGACAGACCACTCGGTTACAGAGCTACCGGAAGTATCTATATAATATAAAGCCATGTGAGGTTAGCTCATTGGTAGCATGTCTGAATTTCAATCTAGTGGTTGTGAGTCCAAATCCTCATCTGGCATCACTCTTTTATTACTGATACCCAACTTTACCTTTCATTGTCATTGGTCTCTCACTGCTGATTCAAGTACATGTAGGAAAGATATCAATAAATTGCCGAGGTGTGTGTGTGCACGAGTACTGGTTAACCTTTCAGGATCCCAGGAAACAGTGGTTTGGTAAACTGATCATCTGTTAACAATAGATGGCGTAAACATGATGCTAAATATTAAAACTAACAAAATACATCATCAAAAGTAACTAGTAAAATATGGTACAAGTACCGACCTGTGTGAATTCTTTTGTGTGTAATCATGTGTGATTTAGTACGGAATTTCTTCTGGCAGAAGTTACAGGTGTGCGGTTTGACTCCTGTGTGGACCCGCATGTGGGCACTCATGTAACACTTTTTTTTCAACACAACTCCGCAAACTGGGCAGACGTGACTTTGGTTGGAAGGCAGTACCCTTCCCTCCACATGGGTCTGTAGGTGGCGCCTCATGTACGGATATTTCATAACCTTCCCACAGATATCACATGGTTGCAGTGACTTATTGTTGGCGTCTGTTTCTTGTTTAATCCCTCCTCCATTCTTTGTCTCGTGATTTTCAATATGCCTCTTAAACGTTTGCGGATTAAAAAAATCCCTACCACAATACTGGCACATGAACAAATTTTGTTTACTATGGGAGAGCATGTGTCGTTTCAAGCGATCGTTTCTTGTGAAAGCACAATTGCATAGTTTACATTTATATCTTTTTTCCCCATTGTGATTTGCCAAGTGACGTTTTAAGTGGTTTGAGTAGAAAAATATTTTTCCGCATAAAATACACACATGTTTAGGTGTTTCAGAATGTTTTGCAGATGTATGACTCTTCAGGTATTCTTCCACAGCAAAACTGACCCCGCATATTTTGCACAAATACTTCTTTTCTATGGCATGAACAGTGTTCCTGTGACGGACGAGCCGGTGTCGCGCTGCAAATTCTTTCTCACATATGTTACACTTGAACGTCGAAATGTCACCATGCACACTTGTTTCATGCCGTTTTAATTGTAAATGAGAGTTGAACGCCTGCTCACACCACAAACAATCAAAATGACTGTTTCTCGGCGAAGCCACGTTGTCTTCAAACTTAACATTAATCTCTTTCTTAACATCAGTACCTTCATCATTCAAGCTTTTGGAGATGTTGTCTTCAACTATAGCCTTTTGACTAGTGTTCTTTCTGTTTTTCTCCTTCAAATTTAATTTTGATTTCAGCTTTTGTTTCGTCACAGTGTGTTTAATTTTCTTTTTATCATTATCACTAGTGATTTCAGAACTGTTTTCTTCTTCGATACCAATCTGAGCAACTCTATCCACCTCAACCTCATCTGTATCACTATCATACGCGGCCTCATCAGTGTTAGTTTTACATACAGGCACTGTTCTGTCCTCATCCACTGTTTGTTGTGACTTGGAGTAACTTTTTTTATCCAACAGTATACTACACTGGGCTACCAATGTCTCCTGGTGTTGGTTACGAATTTCGTTCCAATTTAACATAGTTTCAAGTTTTCTATATTCGTCGTCAAATGATGGTCCACTTTGGAATCCTTCTAGGGGCTTGTCCAGCGCATCTTTAAGGATGGCTGAGGCTACCTGGATTAATAATTGCATATATGTAGTTACTTGCAATGGTAAGTGTATAACTATCATTTAAATGAAGTATATCAGGAAAAAATAAAATTATTTTAAAAATGCATCTTGTTAGCATTAATAAATGAAGTCCAATTGGATAATTGTCAAGTCCACCAAAATGGTGACACAACTGACATTTAAATTGGAGTGGTAAACTTGAAACCAAATCCCCATTCTAACAAGAGCTGTCAGAGGGATAGCACGCTCAACTATTCAAATATTTGTCACAGAAGTACAAATTTGATTGAGACTGATGAAAAATCCAAGCAAATGAGAGTTATCTAACTTACAAAATTGACAAAATTAAGTACCGGGTAGGTCTTATGACTGTAATATCTTGTATGAAGTTTCAATCAAATACATGCAGTGACTGCTGAGTTATAAAATTTAAGTGTTATCTGACTTGATTAATTTAGTTGATTAATTTAGTTGATATCATGACTACAAAGCCATATGTAAAGTTTCAATCAAATACATTAAGTGGTTGGTGAAATATTGAATTGACAGAATTTGAACAAAAATTCTAAGTCAAAAAAGGGCAATAATTTGCATCATATTCGTGCAAGAATTATCTAACTTAGTTATTATAGTAGAGTTGATGACAGGTAAGACTTGTGTAAAGTTTCAATCAAATTCATTGAGTGAGATATGAACTTGATGGTACTTGCATGCAAAACTTTAACCAGATTTTCTAAGTCAAACAAGGGCAATAATTTGCATTATATTCAGGCAAGAGTTATGTAACTTAGTTATTATAGTAGGATTGATGACAAGGAAGGCTTGTGTTAAGTTTCAAGACAATACATGCAATGGTTACAAGTCAAACAAGAGCAATAATTTGCAATATATTCATTCAAGAGTTATCTTACCTAGTTATTGTAGTATGGTTAATGAATGGGAAGACTTGTGCAAAGTTTCAATCAAATACATTGAGTGGTTGATGAGATATGGATTTGTTGGTACTTGCATGCAAAACTTTAACCAGAATTTCTAAATCAAACAAGGGCAATAATTTTGTATTATATTCATCCAAGAGTTATATAACTTAGTTAGTGCAGTAAGTTTGATGAGTAGGATAAGTGAATGGGAAGGCTTGTGTAATGTTTCAATTCAATACATGCAATGGTTACTGAGATATGGACTTGATTGTACTTGCATGCAAAACTTAAACCAGAATTTCTAAGTCAAACAAGGGCAATAATTTGTATAATATTCAATCAAAAGTTATCTAAATTAATTATCATAGTAGGATTGATTGATGACAAGGAAGGCTTGTGCAAAGTTTCAAGGCAATACGTGCAATGGTTACAAGTCAAACAAGGGCAATAATTTGCAATATATTCATTCAAGAGTTATCTTACCTAGTTATTGTAGTAGGGTTGATGAATGGGAAGACTTGTGTAAAGTTTTTATCAAATACATTGAGTGGTTGATGAGATATGGATTTGTTGGTACTTGCATGCAAAACTTTAACCAGAATTTCTAAGTCAAACAAGGGCAATAATTTTGCATTATATTCATCCAAGAGTTATCTAACTTAGTTATTGCAGAAGGTTTGATGACTGGGAAGTCTTGTGTAAAGTTTCAAGTCAATACATGCAATGATTACTGAGATAGGGACTTACATGCAAAACTTTAACAATGGTGTGACGCCAATGCCCGGGGGAGTAGAAATGCCCTCTTTATTCTTCTAATAGTCTAGCTAATACAATCAAAGAACTTCAGAATTACTGAGCCTTACATCTCTCTGACACAAGCAGCGCTGTGCCTTTGGCATAAAGCCCGGCTTAAAACCATAATAATTTTTACGAAGGTAAAAATACCAGTTTAATTACCAACCTCTATGCTGTCTGATTTATTATACAAAGATTCCGCCCGCGGCAGCACCATACTTTTCATTATATCGTCATCAACATAGTCCTTGACTAGTCGCATGCACCCTAATACAATTTGCTGAAACACAAAAAATGTCAAATAATTAACAATAATTGTGTCACCAGCGTCACAAACACGTTTGCTAAAAATCACGTCACTGTTAACAGAACTCAAACAATACAAGTTTTCAGCTACGACTAATTTTTAATGGATTTTCTAATATTAATGGTCATAATAAAAAACAAAATGCTTAAAAAATCACTTGAAAGATAATTTTATTTTTTACTTCATGCATCTGATTGTAATTGCATTATTTTTAAAGTCAATTTGGATTGTCACAATTTTGCAAACCAAAACAAGAGGGCCAAGATGGCCCTATATCGCTCACCTGACTTACCTTGAGTCACCCAACATAAGTAGATTATATAATACATGTACACTCAAAATTCCAGAAAAACGAGATGGGCAACAATTTTGATTTGTTTTGAAGATGTAACAGATGTGTAGAAGAGTTCAAACTTGGTAGAGGTCCACCCATGGTAAATGCCAGTGAAATTACATCGAAATCAGGTCAGCAGCCTATATAGTCAACTAGCACCTCACTGTGGCGGTCATGTTTTTTAATAAATCACACACCTTGAACAAACTTGGTAAGGGGGTCACCCAAGGAACATTTCTGCAAAATTGTTTTAAAACTGATCCTGTGGTTTCTGACAAGAACATTTTTTAAGTTTTTACTATAGCTTATATATAGTAAACTAACTGCTCCTGCTGGCCGCCATGTTTTTTGACGAATCACTACGGTTTGAACAAACTTGATGGGGGTTCCTCCAACGAGCATTTCTTTGAAATTATTTTAAAATCGAGCCAGTAGTTTCTGACAAGAAGATTTTTTAAGTTTTTTCTAATTGCCCCGTCCCCTACTCGCCATTTTTTTTGATGAATCAAAATGGCTTGAACAAACTTTGTAGAGGGTCACCCAAGGAACATTTCTGTGAAATTATTTTAAAAATCGAGCCAGTAGTTTCTGACACGAAGATTTTTTAAGTTTTTACTATAGCTTATATAGTAAACTAACCCAACCCCCTGGCCGCCATGTTTTTTGACAAATCAAGATGACTTGAACAAACTTGATAGAGGGTCACCCAAGGAACATTTCCGTAAAAAAATTTAAAATCAAGCCAGTATATTCTGACAAGAACATTTTTTAAGTTTTTACTATAGCTTATTTAGTAAACTAACCCAACCCCCTGGCCGCCATGTTTTTTGACGAAGCAAAATGACTTGGAACAAACTTGGTAGAGGGTCACCCAAGGATCATTTCTGTGAAAATATTTTAAAATCTAGCCAGTAGTTTCTGACAAGAAGATTTTTTAAGTCTTTACTATAGCTTATATAGTAAACTAACCTCCCCCCCCCCCCCCCCCCCCCTTGCCGCAATGTTTTTTGAAGAATCAAAATGGCTTGAACAAACTTGGTAGAGGGTCACCCAAGGAACATTATTGTAAAGTTATATCAAAAAGACCCAGTGGTTTCAAAGGAGAAGTTGTAAGAAGCTAAAAGTTGACGACAGACACCAGGCGATCACAAAAGCTCACCTGTGAGCCTTTGGCTCAGGTGAGCTAAAAAAACATGTCAAATTTCAACATGCAAATTCAGGGAATTTATGTCACCCGCTTTTTTCAAAAGATATGATTCAGGCATTCGAAAGTTATTGCACGGAAAATGAAAAAAATACGTTATTTTCACAAATTTAGTGGGCATAACTGTAGAATGACAAATGACACAGCCCCTGAAATTGAACATAGCCTGTGTTTTATCATTATAAACATTGTATAACCATTTCAAAAGATTTGTGCCCGGTTTCTCGAAAATACTTAAGTCTGCTATTTTACTTAAACTCAAATAGTGTGCTCACTTTAAGTATAAAATTGAGCACACTATCGAGTTTAAGAAAAATAAGAGACTTAAGTATTTTTGTGAAACCGGGGCTTGATTCTTAAAGCCCCAATTGCCATATAAAATCTTCAAGATGGCTTTGGGGCAGGTTTTTATATAATTCAGTACATGGTTCAAATCAGAAATTTTTTTTTTCTCAAAATTTCACACTCAATTTGCATTGTTTTTGTTATAATGTTGCATGCTACTAGATTATTGTTAATACACTGGCAGAAATTTTTTTTCCAAAAAGTGTTTGTTATATGTGTTTTAAAAAATAATTACACCCCAACTGCCAAAAATTTGAAATTCGAGAGAGATGCACTGATTACACATGGATCTGTGTTAAGTATTTACAGGATAGGTCTGGTCTGACAGGTGTCAGTATAATGTGACTTGGTGGGGTATCATACTTAATGTGTATGTGGCATGATACTTAAGTCTGGCAGTGCTTGGAATAGTTACTCTCTCAAATAGAAATTGTCACAATATTACTGAAAAATTGTTAAAAGCAATGTTTAAGACCATACAAACAACATAATCAAAGCTGCTATCCACCTGTTCTTGAATGCAGTTTGAATCTAGAGTATTGAAGACTAGTGGGATGATTTCTGTTTTTATCTCTTCTTCCGTAGATTTTGCTAGGATCGTATCTAACGTGTCCATGAGGTACATCTGGGCCTGAAATATTCAACAGCATTCTTGGAGAAAATGGCAGTGCAAGATTTGTAACTTGATCAACATACTATACTATTTTAGTTGTACAAGAGCTAAAGCAGGACCTGAAATATTCAACAGCATTCTTGGAGAACATGGTAATGTGATGGTATGTAACTTGATCAACATACTTTACTATTTTACTTGTACAAGAGGTACACCTTGGCCTGAAGTATTTTACAGTATTTTTGGAGAACATGGCAGTGCGATGTTTTGTATTTGATCAACATACTATACTATTTAACTTGTACAGGAGGTACACCTGTGCCTGAAATATTCAACAGCATTCTTGGAGAACTTGGCAATGCGATGGTTTGTAATTTGATCAACATACTATACTATTTTACTTGTATAAGAGGTACAGTAGGGCCTAAAATATTCAACAGCATTCTTGGAGAACATGGCAATGCTATGGTTTGTAACTTGATCAACATACTATACTATCTAATTTGTAAAAGAGGTACAGCAGGGCCTGAAATATTCAACAACATTCTTGGAGAACTTGGCAATGCGATGGTTTGTAATTTGATCAACATATTATACTATTCTACTTGAGATATGGACTTGATTGTACTTGCACACAAAACTTTAACCATATTTTCCAAGTCAAACAAGGGCAATAATTTGCAATATATTCATTCAAGAGTTACCTTACTTAGTTATTGTAGTAGGGTTGATGACTGTGAAGACTTGTGTAAAGTTTCAATCAAATATATTTATTGGTTGGTGAGATATGGACTTAATGGTACTTGCACACAAAACTTCAACCAGAATTTTTAAGTCAAACAAGGGCAATTATTTGCATTACATTCAAGCAATGTCATCTAACTTAATAATTATAGTAGGGTTGATGACAAAGAAGGCTTGTGTAAAGTTTCAAGACAATACATGCATAGGTTACTGAGATATGGACTTGATGGTACTTACATGCAAAACTATAACCAGATTTTCTAAGTCAAACAGGGGCAATAATTCGCATTATATTCATGCAAGGGTTGTCTAACTTAGTAACTGTAGTTGGGTTGATGACTGGAAAAGTTTGTGTAAAGTTTCAATCAAATACATTGAGTGGTTGGTTAGATATAGACTTGATGGTACTTACACGCAAAACTTTCACCAGATTTTCTAAGTCAAACAAGGGCAATGATTTGCATTATATTCATGCAAAAGTTATCTAACCTAGTCATTGTAGAAGGGTTGATGACTGGGAAGGTTTGTGTAAAGTATCAATCAAATACATTGAGTGGTTGGTGAGATATGGACTTGATGGTACTTTCATGAAAAACTTTAACTAGAATTTCTAAGTCAAACAACGGCAATAATTTGCATTATGTTCATGCAAGAGTTATCTTAGTTAATTATTTTAGTAGGGTTGATGACTTGGAAGACTTGTGTAAAGTTTCAATCAAATACATTGAGTCGTTTGTGAGATATGGACTTAATTGTACTTGCGCACAAAACTTTTACCAGAATTTCTAAGTCAAACAAAGGCAATTATTTGTATAATATTCATGCAAACGTTATCTAATTTAATTATTGTAGTAGGATTGATGACAAGGAAGGCTTGTGCAAAGTTTCAAGGCAATACGTGCAATGGTTACTGAAATAGGGACTTGCATGCAAAACTTAAACCAGACTTTCTAAGTCAAACAAGGGCAATTATTTGTATTATATTCATGCAAGAGTTATCTTACTTAGTTATTGTAATAGGGTTGATGACTGGGAAGGCTTGTGTAAAGTTTGAATCAAATACACTGAGTGGTTGATGAGATATAGACATGATGGTACTTTCATGAAAAACTTAAACTAGAATTTCTAAGTAAAACAAGGGCAATAATTTGCATTATGTTCATGCAAGAGTTATCTTACTTAGTTATTGTAGTAAGGTTGATGACTACGAAGGCTTGTATAAAGTTTCAAGGCAATACGTGCAATGGTTACTGAGATAGGGACTTGCATGCAAAACTTGAACCAGAATTTCTAAGTCAAACAAGGGCAATAATTTGTATTATATTCATGCAAGAGTTATCTTACTTAGTTATTGTAGTAGGGTTGATGACTGGAAAGGCTTGTGTAAAGTTTGAATCAAATACATAGAGTGGTTGGTGAGATATAGACATGATGGTACTTTCATGAAAAACTTTAACTAGAATTTCTAAGTAAAACAAGGGCAATAATTTGCATTATGTTCATGCAAGAGTTATCTTACTTAGTTATTGTAGTAAGGTTTATGACTACGAAGGCTTGTATAAAGTTTCAAGGCAATATGTGCAATGGTTACTGAGATAGGGACTTGCATGCAAAACTTGAACCAGAATTTCTAAGTCAAACAAGGGCAATAATTTGTATTATATTCATGCAAGAGTTATCTTACTTAGTTATTGTAGTAGGGTTGATGACTGGGAAGGCTTGTGTAAAGTTTGAATCAAATACATTGAGTGGTTGGTGAGATATAGACATGATGGTACTTTCATGAAAAACTTTAACTAGAATTTCTAAGTCATCCAAGGGCAATAACTTGTATTATATTCATCCAAGAGTTATCTAACTTAGTTATTGTAATAGAGTTGATGACTAGGAAGGCTTGTGTAAAATTTCAAGGCAATACATGCAATGGTTACTGAGAAAAGGGCTTGCATGTAAAAATTTAACTATGGTCTTACGCCGACGCCAAGGTGAGTAGAATAGCTCTCTTTATTCTCCGATTAGTCAAGCTAAAATTAGACATCACTTAAATACTGCTTGATGACCTTAACATCATCATTCAAACTTTTTCTAAGTTTTTTACTTCATGTGAATTTGTATTACATATCAAATTGAAAAAAATATGAAATCAATGTGACTCGTTTCTTTATACATCACAAAATATGTTGCAATTTTAAGCGGGAAGTCTATTTTACTCTAGCCTAGGTACGTAGTCCAAGTAAGGAAATCCTTTTTCAAAATGTCATTTTGGCATGATTGAATAGACATCCTTTTGCCAATACCGGGTCAGTGGGTATATATTCTATACATGATGTATGTTTCAATCAATGTTAAAATTTTGAAAAATTCTGATCTATACTCTTTAAGTTGAGAAATACTATTAACGTTTATAAATGAGAGACTGTCAAGCAAACAGTTTATAAAATAACAGCATTCTAGATAAGGCGTGTATTCACAATATATGCAATCAATTATATTCAAGTTAGCCTTTATATTGAAAATCAAGCATATAAATACTCCAAAAGAAACCCCATGTACGCACTGGTGTAGATTTTCATTGTATATTTGAGTTGGATGGGGTTTAATGCCATTTTCAACACATTTCAGGTTATATATGGTATATCCAGTTTTATTGGTGGGGGAAGTCCCGAGAATGAATCTGAGTAGAGCTTCAGTCCTTCCGCTAGGAAATGGCAAATTTTCTCACATAAAGGAGCGAGTGGACCTCAAACCTACAACCTAAGTGATGAGTCATCTTGAGATGGAGGCTTAGATCACTCGGACCACTAACTGTGCTATGACGTAAAAACCATCTGTGCGATGATAATTATATAAATTTTAATCTTAAATGCATGATAAAAAATATATGGATGACTTAAAGTAATAATTCAAAATGTTTAGGATGCAATAAATATAATTAATCAAGGCCTTTTCGGTTCATATAGAAAATGCCATCCCTTGGTAAATTTGTATTTGTGGGAAACTAGGCAGTTTTTCTCGATCCCACCAATAGTCAGTAATAGGGTTACACTAGTCGTGGTGAAGCTGCAAGGGTTGAGGAGGTGTTTTGCTTGACAGTGATGGGAAATGATAAATGATTCATGAAATGATGAAATATAAAGACCACAGTCGGGTTGTCTACTGGTTTTCCCAGGACACCGATTCTAAAACAGTTGATCTGAACTAAGAACGACTATTGCATTGCATTGTTTATCCAAGTAAATATGATGTAGTACTTACTTAAACCTCGTCAGCTTGTCTAAGGATAATATGGGGGCATTGTAACCAATATTGATCTCTTATTAGATTATCAACTTGCTTGATTGTCAGCCCATGTCAGGTCAATTCACAAAAGCTCTGAGCTTAGACAAATTAGCATATTGTATATTTCATTACCTCAAAGAAACGGCCTGAACAAGATGTCGTCCACACTGAAAATAGTTTGATGGCTGTGAAAAAGTCTGCTTTAACTGTCAACCCAGCACCAATCATGCCTCTCATTTCTTCTGGGGTGATCCTCACCACCTCATCTGCCTGAGTGTTTACAATATGAGAAAGATTTGTCTGAATTATAACCAAGGGTATTTGCAAGATGTCCAACATTTTTTTGATAAATGGTAATCTGCGCTCGTCGCCAGCTTCAAACTTCACACGGAACAGACTCCTGTAAACTTTTAGACAATTATCTACAGTCACCGACCTGGTGACAAATTTTAAAATGACATTGAGTAAATCCATCATCAGGAAGTCCATGGCAATGTTGAATAGATCACCAACATTTTCGTCATTGATGGCAATACAGCCGGTGTACATGAACTCTATCACCCTTTCCAGCATTTCTAAAATAGATAAAAAAAAATGTTTTTACTTTATATTTTTCAATGCACTGCCATACATCTAAAAAAAAAAAACCCGTCTAACATCTTGATTATTTGAAAACACAGGTCAACAAAAATAGTTCACTTCACTTTAAATTCAGATAACTTTATATCAGTAAATTGTACTATTGTAATGTATTACTATTTCTGAATTATGTACTAAATTAGAATACCCAAGCATGTATACAGACCCGTAATTTCATTTTAATTTTGTAAACAGGCATAACTTTAAATGATTGAAAAGCACCAGTTAAAAATCCATAAACTGGTGTTAGAGAAGAATATAGACATATTAATACAACTTGTGATTACTGTACTTTCAGATAGTCCCATCATTTGTGACCTACCAATAAAAGTGATCAAAATAGAGTTCTTATCTATGATGGGACTATCATTTAGTCTGGTGATAAGACATTCGTCAGTATCAATAGATACAGTGATGGAATACTATAATGAAATTGCATAAACTTTTTTAGGTGTCGTATCCTACACTAAAAAAGCAAAATAATGTGTCTCTGGCTAATCTGCTTGATCAGTGAGAAAGAATTGATAAAAGCAAACAACTCTTGTCAGTCACATGCACAATGTAACATTTCCTTGTTTATCGCATGTGAGAAATTACATAAAAGCAAACAGTTTTACAGTTGTCAGCCACATGCACCATGTAACATTTTCTTGTGATAATGACGTTGTTTTGATATAAAGTAAGGTGAAGAAAAGTATCTTGCTCAAGGGCACCACACATGGCCATGGTGGAGGACCCCCCTATCATGAGAAGATTTTCTAGCTTGTTATGTGATTTGTACCAATGAAAGAAGTTTGGTACCTGGATTTGAAACCTGGCTACTACAATCTATCACTGGAAGTTCTCTCCCTTGCTTTGCCTTGTCAGTCATACCAGCCAATGCTTCTGACTTGGCATCATGTAGAACGGAAGTAAAGAACTGACTGCTGGCTGTCAATATACACCTGTGGGCCATTATATCCATCTTAGTGGTGAACACAACAACATCGCAGAACATCTGGTCTTTTTTAATGGCGAGAAACTTGTCTCTAAGTTCGTCCAAACCAAGGCCATACCAATCAGATCTGCATCGTGCCATACTTCTGTAATCAATTATAAATGTAAAATATGAAATATGTACGGATGTTAGGAGGGGGTTAATTTATGTTTGTTTGTTTTTTAGCTTAATAAGGAGAAAGTCTCTTTGTTGTGCTGTATTTAATATCTGTATCACTTTTTGACCCAGAGGGGAGGTGGGGGAGGGATGCTGAACAGGCCCTTACTTTTAAAGTTTGGGGGAAAAGTTACCCCTCCAATACATATTTTCTGAATTGAAATATGAAAAACCTTGTTTAAAATACATGATTTCATATCTCGGAGACCCATGTGTCTCAGATAGCAAATGAAAGTGTAAATTACTTAATCTAAATAATATTATATATAACTTAGTAAAGTTTTTACTGAAATAAAAATTCTGAATTTTAAAGTAAGATTTTAATGTATCTTACAACTGTATGCTTCATTATACTCATCTCTAAAAATCTTGAAGTTAAATACCCTCATCTTTTCAATTCTGGGTGTAAAATACCCTCTTATTAAAAAAGTTATCTGGAGCACTGATTATAACAGAGACATATAAACATGGAATTTAGTCACTGATTAAAACAGAGACATATAAACATGTAATTTTGTCACTGATTAAAACAGATACATAAAACCATGTAATTAAGTCACTGATTGAAACAGACATATAAACATGTAATTAAGTCACTGATTGAAACAGACATATCAACATGTAATTAAGTCACTGATTGAAACAGACATATAAACATGTAATTAAGTCACTGTTAAAACAGACATATAAACATGTAATTAAGTCACAGTTAAAACAGACATATAAACATGTAATTAAGTCACTGTTAAAAAAGACATATAAACATGTATTGATTGATTGATTGAATATTTAGCATCATTTTTATGCCATCGAAGGCTAACAGACGATCAGTTAACCTAACCACTTTTCCTGTGATTAACCAGTACTCGAGCACACCCTGTCTCCGCAAGTAACTGATAACTTTCCCACTTAAATCAGTGGTGAGAGACGAATGATAATGAGACGCAATGTCGTATATCAATCATCACGGAGACTGTTGCCGGGCGGGCAAATAAGTCACAGTTAAAACAGACATATAACCATGTAATTAAGTCACTGTTAAAACAGACATATAACCATGTTATTAAGTCACTGTTAAAACAGACATATAACCATGTAATTAAGTCACTGTTAAAACAATGACATCAACATATAATTAAGTCACTGATTCAAATAAGAATATGTGCCCCCTGGAACAGACACTTAAAAGTCTAAAAGAACATTTTCAATTCATATGATATAATCAAACGCTACATATTAAATAAATACCCTAGTGAATATTACAAAAATTCTTATATGTATCATCGTATGGTTTTGAAATTCCTTGTTCTAATCAAGGACTTATATAGAAGGATAGGAAACTTGCATCTCCTGTCTAAATGTTGATAAAATAGCATGTGAAGGGTTAATTATTTTGCAAATTAATCATACAGAATTCACAGGCAACTGCTTTCTTGTACATAAAATGTAAGTTGTATGTAAGGTTAGATGTTTAAACATGTTTTGATCACGCAAAATGATCTTGGATTAAAAATATTGATGTTTGAAGCAAAATCTTTTGTCATTTTGTTGTTATTTTAATTGCAGTATACACATTTTGTAATCAGAAGTACTTCAACAATTTTAAACACAAATTGTAAGGAATGGTAGTGTTTCGATGCGAATTTGATTCTGCAGTGCAAGAATTTTGATTTAAGTTCATAAGATGAATGGAAGTTAATATAATTGAAAAGGAGATTTTGCGTGAATATGCAAGCGTTCACAAAGTATTGATTGGTTGCATTTCGTTCTGTATATCATTCCTGTAATC
Organism: Panopea generosa; assembly: GCA_029582155.1. NCBI lineage: Eukaryota > Metazoa > Mollusca > Bivalvia > Adapedonta > Hiatellidae > Panopea > Panopea generosa. The sequence goes on along the minus strand of CM055901.1, from coordinate 17,278,279 downwards.
AGTATATAATTAATATTCGTGGATATTATCAAGGACTTGTATAGAAGGATAAGAAACTTGCATCTCCTGACTATATGTTGATAAAAATGCACACAAAGGAATCACAATTTGCAATTTAATCATTCATAATTCATTGGCAACTAATTTCTTGTAAATAAACTGTAAGTTGTATGTAATCTTAGATGTTTAACCCGTTACTTCATAGACGCCTTTGGGCACTTCTAATATAGATACCTTTGGACACCTAATATAGAAGGCTTTTGAATTATTGGGTGAATTATGTTTATATTAACTGACAGAGTTGAAAACAGTGCAGGAAGTGTTCAGATTGCTCATTACGAGCAATCTGAACTCTTCCTGCACTGTTTTCAAAGGCCTTCTGTGATTGGTGCGGGAAAACACGTATCTATGGAGTAAAGGGTTAAACATGTTTCGATCACGCAAAATGCACTTTAATCAAAGATATTGAGGTTTTAAGGAAAATTTATTGTAATTTGTCCTTATTTTAGCTGCAGTATACACATTTTGTTATTACAAGTACTTTAACAACTTTAAACACAAATTTCTGGGAATTGTATTATTTTGATGAGAATTTCATTCTCCAATGTAAAAATTTTGGTTTAAACAATATTTTATTCAAGAACTGTACATACCGGTAGTATATTACATAACATTTGCAATTCATAAATGACAAACAATTCTAAGAATTGGGATTTAGAAAAAAGCTAATTAGCTTGTATGAATCTAGTTCCCAGCTCCCAATTTTGATTTTTGTTGTTAAGATAAGTGAAAACGAGATATTGCGATATTTTGCATGAATATGCGAGTGTTCACAAAATCTCAATCAGTTGCCTTTCCTTGTCTATATAATTCCTTGGTTGCATTTCCGTCTCTATATAATTAATATTCCTGGACATTATCATTGACTTAATTACACATTTATATGTCTCTGATATTATCAGCTAATTATGCAACTGAAATTAGTTTTCTGTATAAATATGCAATCATAAATAATAAAACAACGACTTCAATTCATTCTATAATAGCGTAATTAAAGTTTATTGTCATGCGTGTAACACATTACGAATAGTGCTAAGGGCGAACCAGTGACTTAATTACATTTGGGGCGAACCGTACCATCAGCGTTTCAATTATCCTGTAAAAACAATTATAACCAATGTCTCACTATGTGTTTCTGGCACTTTAACTGTAATGTCAACGACATAGTCATAATGTTGTCATTTTTAAATATACTCACTCTAATTAAGCTGATATAATTGACAACTATATCCTGTGTGGCGTCTTAAAGGGAAATAACTGTAAGCACAATATTTTTATTTACATATTTTGTTGTTCACTCTTCAATTTGCACCAGTTTGAGTTATCTCTCTTACACCTAAACTCGCCACCAAATGAGTACACTGTTGACACTATCCTAATCATTCTTAATTTTAAACCGGGATTATAAATAAGGCTATTTCGAATCAAGGAGAGCTACATTATATAGGTCTATCTATATAGACCAGATTCTTTCTTCTTTACATACTTGTTCGAATACAATGTATTATCTAGGCACTTCTTAGATTCAAAGAGATTATTAAATGTAATGTTTTTACTTTGAACGTGTATTTATAAAATATACCAATGAATTTGATTCTCCTAAAATTCTTTGGATACATCTACTTGTTAAGGTGTAATGCGTGTAGGCTATCTATGACTTAATTTCACGTCTCTCATTATTGAGAATAAAATATTTTCTTATCTTCAGGCCAAGTTCTTCTTGCTCATATAGCTTATATTAACTGATCCTGTTTTTGCCATACTGATATCTAGTTTAAACATGCGAAGATGTTACGTGTATATCATTTGACCTGACCCCCCCCCCCCCCCCCCCCCCCATATTACCGTCATAGGAATTAAATAATACAATACACAAGTATCACTGTATTATCACTTCTGCACACCCACTGGTGGATGTAGAGGATGTAGATATGTAAAATATTATAAAAATAGTACCTTTTTCAGTGAAAATGGTGAAGAAACCACGCCAGTACTTGTATTATATTCACCCGCCCCTCTAAAATCTGGGATACCTCTTCGAGACTAGACCATCAGCTTTGGAAGTCCTCCATGACTGAAAATCGTGGATCCGCTCATACAAATTAAAGTACATTTACATTTTAATGAAATTTGATTGAGTCATAGTACCACCATAATGCTTCGTTGGGTAGTCGCATAATGGCGGTTATAAATAATCCTTGTTTCTTCTTTAAAAATGCATTTCCCTTATTTAAATGCTCATGATTTTATTTGGTTGGCATTGTAGGTGTATTTTGTACATTTTGTAAGCATTGTTATGTTTGAATTGTGAATTTAGAAAAAAAATGATGCTTTGAAATTGGGGTATGAAACAAGATTTCGGAAGTCTGTTGATGGTGTTGTTATAGTGTTGCTGTTGATGTTGCGACACTGATAAGAAAAATCTCTTGGATGACATATGGTCCCTACCTTTCTCATCATATTTTGGTAGTGCAGATATTGACAAACAATAAAATGTAAATTTCACTTCTTTCATTTGGGCCTCTCATGAAGACTCGTTTAAGTTACTATATAGAACAAAGACCAAAAATCAATGGTGAGCTTACACATTGTAACATATATGTTGATTTCAACGTATACATATCGGAAATAAATAAAGAGAAGAATATCGATTTTCAGGCTTGTTCTCAATTAACACATTCGCAGACTTCCATAAACAGCAATTTGTGCGTTCATCTGACACGTTTAAAGTATTTTTCTAGACGTGCTTACTTAGAAGAATGTATAAAGAGTTACACTTGATCTGCATTCCTGCCAAGTTTTATTGGAATATTACGACTATTGAATCTAAGCAATTCTACAAGAAAGGGGTGAAATCAAGGAATGAAACTTCTTCTATAGTTCATTGATGAAATGAATACCGAGTATATTATAGCACCGTTTGTGCATTGTATTCCATGCAAAATGCTGCATATTTTATGTACATTGTATAAAGTATTTTATGCACAATACGAATTATTGCATACATACTTCTGGATATGTATGTACAGAATGTTAAATACACAATACAGAATATGTTATACACAATACGGAACATTTTATACACAGTACATAATATGTTATACATAATACGGAACATTTTATACATAATACGGAACATTTTATAAACAATACAAAATATTTTATACACAATACGGAATATTTTATACACAATACGGAATATTTTATGTATACAAAATAAAAGTACAGAACACATGTACATTCATTATTTTATGCATAATTCGGGTGCCAAAAGAGTCATCAGTGACAAGAATAGTACCAATGTAGTTAAAACATATTGTAAGAGGCAACACATTGAGTATTTAAATATCATTTGCTGCAACTATGTAGGTATAAAGGTTCTAGGTAACCTCCTGGTGTGAATGTCTTACCATGCCGCATCCGTTTCTACCCCCATAATAAGTTTTAACTGACTGTGGGCTAAATATTGTAGAACCTGATGAGGCTTCTTACTTAACCCTGGCCGTCCATTTAGTAGATACATTGTTCAAGTCATAGGAGGGGCTAGTGACAATAAATATTCTATATCCCTTTATATAGTATAATAAAGACTTTATATACGATATATATTGTCACTAGCCCCTGCGGATCAAGATCACAAACCAGTTTTATTCGATTATTTAGGATCAATGAACTACTCGGATAAAAAAACAGTTGTTTTAGAAACGCGGTTTGCACTTTATATCACATATTAAAAAAGAAATCTTAAAAATAGGTATTTATAGATTTAAAGAAAGAACTATAAATAAATGTCATTCCATTTTTTATAAATCATAACAATATCACCGGTAACCCGAAACTCTCCAGTTCAAACATATCTATATGGCCAAGTAACAATGGAGTGCATTACATTTGTATAAAGTAAATGTTTTCCACGAACAAACATCATTCTATCCTATCTTTGTACATTGTATTGATTATTCCATATACAGACTCTCATCTAATGACTTTCAGAGATAATGGATTATTATCCAAATAAAATCAGCACATTGTAAAATAGACATTTGTTACAATGCCGTACAGTTGATGGGTTTCCATTAATTTCCAATCCTCTCAGTGTATTGGATTTTTGTACATTACTTTCAGTCTGTCAGATAGTTGTAGTATTTTAGAGTTTATGTTTCACTGGCCCGTTTAAGCTAGAAAAATAACGTCATTAACATCATCATCATCAGTAGCAGATGCAGCAGCAGTAGCAGAAGTTGAACAAAAACAACGCCACCATCAGTATCATCATTAGTAAAAATAACAACAACAATAATAGCAGCAACAACAGCAACAACAGCAACAACAACAGCAATAATAGCAGCAACAACAGAACCGATAGCCCTTTAACCACTGTAAATAGCTGTAAAGACATGATTTAGGGGTCCTCCGTGGCCGAGTGGTCTAAGTTACTTGCGGAAGGGCGGTAGGTTTTCAAAAGTACTGCTGCGATGGAAGTGTTTGTCAACTACCGTATGACTGCCAACTACTGAATGACTGTCAACTGCCGTATGACTGTCAACTACCGTATGGCTGTCAATTACTATATGACTGTACACTATCGTATGGCTGTCAACTACTGTATGACTGTCAACTACTGTATGGCCGTCTGTCAACTACCGTATGACTGTCAACTGCCGTATGGCTGTATGTCAACTACCGTATGGTTGTAAACTACTGTATGTCAACTACTATATGACTGTCAACTACCGTATGTCTGTCAACTACCGTATATCTGTCAACTACCGTATGTATGTCAACTACTGTATGGCTGTCTGTTAACTACCGTATGACTGTCAACTACTGTATGGCTGTCTGTCAACTACCGTATGACTGTCAACTGCCGTATGGCTGTTATCTGCCGTATGGCTGTCAGCTGCCACATGGCTGTCAGCTACCGTATGGCTGTAAACTGCCGTATGGCTGTCAGCTGCCGTACGGCTGTCAGCTGCTGTATGACTGTCAGCTGCCGTATGATTGTCAGCTACCGTATGGCTGTCAACTACCGTATGCCTGTCAACTACCACATGATTGTCAACTACAGTATGGCTGTCAGCTACTTTATGATTGTCAACTACCGTATGGCAGTCAACTACTGTATGACCGCAAACTACCGTATGACTGTCAGCTACTTTATGACTGTCAGCAATCATAATATTGCCAAAAAATATAGGAGGATCAGAAACGTTATGAATGTAAGCAACTGTAAGACTGCCAGAAAATAAAGGAGGATCAGAAATGTTATGAATGTAAGCAGAAGCGTTATGAATGTAAGCAACTGTAAGACTGTCAGAAAATATAGGAGGATCAGAAACGTTATGAATGTAAGCAGAAACGTTATGAATGTAAGCAACTGTAAGACTGCCAGAAAATATAGGAGGATCAGAACGTTATGCATGTAAGCAACTGTAAGACTGTCAGAAAATATAGGAGGATCAGAAACGTAATGCATGTAAGCAGAAACGTTATGAATGTAAGCAACTGTAAGGCTGTCAGAAAATATAGGAGGATAATAAACGTTATGAATGTGAGCAACTGTAAGACTGTCAGAAAATATAGGAGGATAAGAAACGTTATGAATGTAAGCAACTGTAAGACTGTCAGAAAATATAGGAGGATCAGAAACGTAATGCATGTAAGCAGAAACGTTATGAATGTGAGCAACTGTAAGACTGTCAGAAAATATAGGAGGATCTGAAACGTTATGAATGTAAGCAGAAACGTTATGAATGTGAGCAACTGTAAGACTGTCAGAAAATATAGGAGGATAAGAAACGTTATGAATGTGAGCAACTGTAAGACTGTCAGAAAATATAGGAGGATAAGAAACGTAATGCATGTAAGCAGAAACGTTATGAATGTGAGCAACTGTAAGACTGTCAGAAAATTATAGGAGGATAAGAAACGTTATGAATGTAAGCAACTGTAAGACTGTCAAGAATATAGGAGGATCAGAAACGTTATGAATGTAAGCAACTGTAAGGCTGTCAGAAAATATAGGAGGATAAGAAACGTTATGAATGTTAGCAACTGTAAGACTGTCAGAAAATAAAGAAGGATCAGAAACGTAATGAATGTCAGCAACTGTAAGACTGTCAGCAATTACATGAATTTCAGTAACTGTAAAGCTCTCAGTCAGTACGGGACTGCCAGAATTGATTAGCTGCATCAATTGCTTAGTTTCTGTAACTTTTTGACTGTCAGCAAGTGCCTGAAGGACTCACGCCACTATTATCCCCCTTGAATACCCCTAAGACAGATCAAGGAATTAGAGAATTATATTTCTATTATCAGGGTTTTATATTGCTGTATTTGAGTGTTTCCTACCATGTGTTAAATGTCAGTATTTTAGAAGTCACCACTATAAAGTTGATGCCGATACCAGAGTTCTAGGCAATTCTGGGTCACTTTAGAATTGATGGTTCGAACAGAGTCGTGAGCGAATAGTTGATTTATTATTACTATGGAAATTAACTGAAATCACAAAACTATTGAATTAAAAGAAATGGTCAAGGTATGTTTTTCCCTTTATAATTGCAGGTCTTGAACCAGTGACGAATTTGAGCCCAGACACATGCTGCAGATTTTTTTCTCACCTTTTTGGACATAAATGTTACAATAGAGCCCTGTGGGAAATGTATAGGTGGTTTGTGTCGTGAATGTCAGCAACGGTCTGACTGTCAGCAAGGAATAATATATACAAGTATGACTGTCACCCGACGGACATCACGCTGGCTACAATTCTTTGTCTACAATGCGAATTTTAATTTGTGCTAGCTCTAGCGATCGCAATATTTTATATGTATTTTATATGTCTATAACGTGCTTATCTATCTCAAATATTGATACTAATTCAAATACGCGTGTGAAGAAATTCAATTTTCGCAATTCTCTCAAATCATTTACATTTTCAGAATATTACCGGCGTCCGTAGAGGCGTATAACATTAGCGTTGCGTGCAAGAATTCGACTTCATTTCAGCCAAATCAATAGTTTCGGGTAATTCCATAAAATGAAGATGCCGTAATTACGGACGATAATTATAATCTTTCTAAGATCTGCCGAACCATTTCTTGATACTGTATAATAAAGACATCGTTGGAATTCAGTCAATAAGTCGGTGAATATAAATTCAGGTCTTACTACTCAGTTGAATCGTGGTTCTTTGTTCTATATAAAATAAGGTCTATGAATTCTGCTGTAAAATAAAACTCCACAAATTAACGGTTGTTAAAGTATTTTTTTATTGCACGAATAATGCACAATAACTGGATGGTTGACCAGCTTTTTTTTTTAATTCAGTGCAGTGATTTTCCTTAATTATATTTAAAAAACAAACCGGAAACCTCGAAATATTCTAAAATACATTTGTCTGTTCAAATTCAATAAGAGTCCCTTTTTATTCCAGCTTTTTCTCTACTCATCCGCGGAAAGAAGTCACAGTCCTTATGAACAATTTTGAAAATAGTAATAAAATAGGACTCTTTTTTAGCGGGATAATCATCGACACAAAATGGGGCTTAACTGTATGGCAGACGAAAATCCTGCAATAGTATCCTTATCAAATTGGTGTTGCTGTCTTTCTGTTTCGTTAAATATAATGAATAAAATAAAATTTCCATTTTGGATAAGTTATTCCGTATTGAGTATGAAATATTCTGTATTAAGTATAAAATATTTCATATTGTGTATATACTTTTGCGTATGGTGTATACAATACTCTGTATTGTGCATGAGATATTCCGTATTCCGTATTGTACGATGATGAAATAATCCGTATTGTGTATGAAATATTCCGTATTGTACGATGATGATATATTCCGTATTGTGTATGACATATTCCGTATTGGGTATGAAATATTCCGTATTGTACGATGATGAAATATTCCGTATTGTATATGAAATATTCCGTATTGTATATGAAATAATCCGTATCGTGTATGGAATAATTCGTACCATGTATGAAATATTCCATATTTTGTATTGTACGATGATGAAATATTCCGTATTGTGTATGAAATAATTCGTATCGTGTATGAAATATTCCATATTTTATATTGTACGATGATGAAATATTCCGTATTGTGTATTAAATATTCCGTATTGTGTATGAAATAATCCGTATTGTGTATGAAATATTTCGTATTGCATATATGAAATATCCTGACACATGCACATAAGTAGCCAGTTGGCAGTGTGCATTATATGCATTCTGTTTTGTGTATGAAATAGATTATATTGTGCATAAAATATTTTATATAATGTACACAAAATGGAATACAATGTACAAACGGTGCTATAATATACTCGGCATTCATTGTATTCGTATGTCATTGAATTGCTTGCATTCAACAAGGAATTATATTCAAGTCATTTCATTCAATAATCGAAATATTCATATAAAACTTGGCAAGAGTGCAAATCAAGTCTAGCCCTTTATATATTCTTCCAAGTATACGTTGTGGAGTGCGTTGTTCATTGTTACACCATCGGACCTGGGATCGGAGGGCCGTTAGATCGGTCCACGTGTGATATTTTTAAGCAAGACATTTTATTCGCATATCCTTAGTACTGGTTCTATCCAGGAAGACTTCAAGCATGATATATTTATGATGAAAACCCCACTTCGAATTTGTCGGCTGAACGCACAGATTGCAGTTTATGGAAGTCTGCGAATGTGTTAAGTGGGAACAAGCATGAGGATCGATATTCTTTCTTTATTAATTTCTGATACATACATTGCAACCAACATATATGTATACTTGTCTACCAAATGTCATTCGAACATACATGTACATGTACTTTAATCCCGATTATCCGCCAGGGAGGTCTTCCAATATCGAAGACGTACCCCAGATTTCAAAGGTACGGGTGAGTAAAGTACAAGTTCTGGCATGTTTTCACTGAAATAGGTACCATTTTTATAAAACTTAGGTAAACGTGGATCGGTGTGAGGTCGGTAGGGTCGAATCCATGCCCAACCCCTCTATATCCGCCAGGGGAAGATACGGACAGGACAGTACAGCGATACGGGAGCATTTTGTTATTTGATCATTTGATATGTTCCATGTAAGTAAGTGACTTGAGTTTTTTTCTCGTGATATGCTAACATTGTGAAACCCCTTACTGATAGCCATTAATGTTTCATACGGATACGTATTATGAGTTCATATGAGACGTTTTATAATTTTGCAACTCGGTTTTGGTACAAATGTGTTCATCACACCCTTCTATTGAAATATTGACCTTTGCTCAAACGAGTCATATTGTTAACTTTATACTTTATTTGTTATTGTTGCTGCTTCTTCTGCTTCTGCTGCTGCTGCTATTGTTGTTATTGTTGTTGTTGCTGCTGCTGTTGTTATTATTGTTGTTGTTGTTACTGCAGTTTCTGTTGTTGTTGTTATTGTTGTTGTCGTTGTTTTTGCTGCTGCTGTTGCTGCTGTTAATGTTGTTATTATTGTTGTTGTTGCTACTACTGCTGCTGTTTTTGACGTTGTCGTTGTCGTTGTCGTAGTCGTTGTCGTTGTCGTTGTCGTTGTCGTAGTCGTTGTCGTAGTCCTTGTGTCGTAGTTCTTGTCACTATCATTGTCACTGCCACTCTTCTGGTTATCTTTACCGCTATCGTTATTATATAACTGAATATACATTGTACATATACAGTATATGATTTATAGTATGTACAGTTTGAGATTACTTTTCATAATCTAGACATCATAAAAATGTCACGTAGAGATACCACATGTCAGTATATACATGTTCCACTTCAAAATTCTGAACAATTCCTATTTGATGGGAACCCATCAAGCCGATGTACTTATTTGACATTTAAAACCTGACATGGCTCCCACATTGGTGGAAATTTTCTGATTCAATATGTTAAAATTGTAGAAAAATGTCATTAGAGCTTGTATTTTCCCACAGCGCGACCGTTTCCATGACCATATGTCACGTCAGATAAATGGCGTGTAAAGCGGAGTACGTGCGTAATTGTGAGACAATGCCATTCGCCACATTTCCACGGTACTTAGTCGAGTAAAAAACGACAGTCATAAAGATTCCCCATTACCGAGTCTATTGTCTTCGCGTTATGGCCCAATCCCTTACTCGATAAAAAGAATCTAAATATTGCGCTGGCTATCGAATCCATCAGCGCCTTTGCGAACATTTTGAGATCAGTGGGATTTGCAGGTGTTTGGCATCCAATCAAAGACTTCGGTTCCATTTACTGCGGAAGCAGGGACACGTGCCGCGCACGCGCACTGAAACTCAATCAGAGGCGGGAAACAATTAAACATCGGATTTTTAAGTTGTCAATTTCCACGGAGAGAAAAATGTTTGCTTCACAGGTGCGTGGAAGTGGGGCAGTCACGTGCTGTGATAGCAAAGGTTAATAAAAGTCATATCGATATTGAGACTCTATCATAATTATTATTTTAGCTCATTATAGTCGAACATGGCATGGAGTAGCGCAGGAGCTGGGAGTGGATAATAACGTTTAAAGGGGGTGGGCAGGTCCACTAGCTTAGTGGTTAATAACGTTTGATGGAGATGGGCAGGTCCACTAGCGTATATATAGAGTATATATTGAGTCATTATATACGCTATGGGACCTGCCCACCTTCATTAAACGTTATTATCCACTCCCCAAGCTCCTGTGGGAGTAGAAGTATATATATATTGAGAAAAAAAAACGTTCACTAAAGAGATATTTTAGCTTTGAGTCTTCTATCATTTAAATTATTATTTTGATTGGGGTATGAAAGTCACTGTGTAAACAGTGTACGCACTTAACAGAAAAAAGAATACCTTGGATGAAATATGATCCCTACTATCTAATGCTATATCAACAAATAATAAAAATATATATTTCCCTTCTTTTATTAAAATGTGTTTTTCCAACCATTGAAATAAGAAAGAAAATCAGTGTTCGACTAACACCCCTAAAACTATACGTTATACCCTTTACTCCATAGATACGCGTTTTCCCGCACCAATCACAGAAGGCCTTTGAAAACAGTGCAGGAAGAGTTCAGATTGCAATCTGAACACTTCCTGCACTGTTTTCCACTCTGTCAGTTAATATAAACATAACTCACCCAATTATTCAAAAGCCTTCTATATAAGGTGTCCAAAGGCGTCTATATGAAGTAAAGGGTTAAAAAATCACATCGTGTTTATATTACTCGGAAAAAAATGACAAGAACGACAAAACAAAGACATCATATTATTGATACGGCATATGTATCCAGTATGTTTCATATTGTCGCATCGATCCCACCTCTACAGCCGAACAAATAGAAGTTCATAAACTGTGTAAACGCAGCATCTGGCCGCCATGTGGATGTACCAAATAAGGGAAAAATTAATCAAATATTGAAAACGAATTATTAAATATTGCTGTTAGATATTCCACGGGGGACTACAGGCGCAAACACGGGCATCTGGTCCACATACATGCCCTTTACGGCGGTTGGTTCTATCGACCTATCGACTATTGGGCTGCCATACGTGCCCATCTGCTGGGAAATACATTGTTACTAATCAGTTTTCACCTATAGACGGGTTAACAGTCGAATTTTGGTTTAGTACAAATGGTATGAAGTCTGGTTTCCCAACCTACCAATGTGTAATTGATATATCGGTAGTAGATCAGGAAAGCAGACTAAACGTTATGTAGAGTATATATATCTTTCTACACATGAAACCAGTTTGTTTACTTAAAAGTAGATAGTATAATGCCAAAGTATGTAATAAAACGAATATTTGAAATAAAAACACAACATGGAAAGTATTAACTAATTAATGGCCAGCGGCCAATATAATATATATTTAAACTTAGTATTCTAACAGAAAATAGCTCTTAAATTAATTGTTATGGGAAGCTTAAAATTAACGAATCACGAAATTAATGCACACAAGCACGCTGCACGAGACAATGTTCGGTAATGTCCGTCTATACCGAACGTATTTTTTAGGGGTTCTTCGCACATAAACGGATTTAATTCCAATGTGTAAGATTTAAAACAGTAAATAAAACACGCGGACCTATTCTTATAGCATTTCTTTTACATATCAATATATTCAAAACTGGTCCCCTCAGAACTGTAATTTGTACCTCATTTATATAATACATTACATTACCAAATGTGTGAATTTAAACGCAATTCTTCTAAAAGTTTGTTCTTATTTTATAAGGACACACGGCAGTTTTTGGATAAATTGTCATTTAGAGCTTTTTTCTGTCACTTACATGCCAACAAGATGTAAATATGAAATATGTAAACTGGCATTTAATAGCTTTCTTTTTTTATTTTGAAAATGAACACAACTCTTGCAAAAGGTTAAGATGCAGCAAGCTTCACATAATTGTACGTGGCAAAATATGACAAAATATGTAATTATTGATCCCCTGTTGTTATCAGTTTGATATGAATTTATATTTTTAATGATTTTTTTACTATTGCTTTAAAAACTAGACTTCACTCATTATCTTAAAATGTTAATATTTCTCAGTAAGTACACGACATTGTATCCAGGTTTAGATATTAGTACTTGGAGACTGATATCTGTATATGTGTATACGTTTATTGATGTAAACAATTGATTTGATACATGTAGCTGAATAACATTCGATTTCAACATTGTCTTGTGTCCCTTTAAAGATGCATCACCTATAACTTTCTGTTCAACAATGATGGAAAGTGTATTGAATCACAAAGAGGAAGGTCCCATATGAAGATAAAGGTTGATTCTGCCCTAATAGTTTATTTTATTTATAGGAAATTAATACACAGGTCGGCATTTTCCGTTTTATTCGTCAAATCTTTAAGAAAACCCAAAACCGGCCAATGAGTGAGTTTATCGCGGGCCGTAATACCGTATTCAACTGAATTTGAAAGAATGAAGCGTTCAACTGACATAATTATGTTATACTTTATGTTTTCTATGAACATGCTAAAAAATTGACCTAACAAGCGCCCGAAACAATAACGTCAAACATAGATTTCTACGTATATATGATGTACAAATAACATCTTTAATAAATAATTGCTCTTCATCGAAAAAAATGTATTTAACCGGTTTTTTTCTCTTGATCCTACGAAAGTTTTGCACGAAATGTCTGATTTCAAACTCATGACGCGGAGCGGATGTTTGGAATGGCGTCGTGTCTCAATTATTTGCAATACTTCATGACAGAACAATATGCCATGAAGGTAGATTAAAAATGTATCATAAATATAATACTCTCGTAACATGATCCCATAGCCTTGTAATTATGCTTTGATGTCCATGACCATAATGCTAGTCAATTCCGGGGATCGTCTGCCATGCTTTCTGTTCCCTCAAAGAATAATAAGAACGGTTATTAATATGGATTTAATACATATGTTAACGATATCTAAGAGGATTTCCTTTTTGAAATCTCTCATTTGAATCAACTTTCTTTTGTTTGTCGCGACACGGCACGTGGATGATGATTAAAGCGCCCTTTCCAATCTGCTACACAACTGTCCGCCATCATGTATTTTATTCCCGAGATGCAATGCGGCCACGCGCGACACATGGTGACCAAATGGCCAATTTAGCGCTTCCGTTCTTGTTTCTTTTTTTATACAACGCAGCAGACGAATTCTGACTTCTGCGAGACTGCTATATCTAATATTTATAAAAATGTGCTAGCCTCTATGTAACGGAACAATTCAATTGAATTGCCTGACGAGTTCATTAAATAATTGATACTACATTGTACAACAGAGAGACACAATATGTTTCTTTTTTTGTTGGTGATTATTGATTTCAAACTATCAGAAATATATCCATCCCTAAAGACCGTGCACCTGTCGACATAATAGGCGTCCAATGTCGGAGTACAAATAATTCAAAAAAATACTTTATTGTGTTTTCTCCATATGTTTAATAAATTATTAATACAACTATTTACAAACCAGTGAATGAAACGTGGACACAGAAACAATATTTCTTTAAAAAAGAGAACAGAAAACGAAGAAATTGTGTTTTTATCTGTTTCTTTTTAATTTGGAATGAATCAAAATAGCCGTGTTTCAAAATTAATATTTGTTGTTTCACTCACACTAATTGTATTGTACACGTTATCAACATGCACACGTTTATATGTATGACGATGTACTATGTATACTTATCGCCTTTAAAAACGGTTTTGAATATTGAAAATGTATTTGTATCCCAGATATGCTATCATGCTTATCAGTTCATATATGTCGACCGCAATTAATTTGTTTAATTTGTGTTTTAAAGTGATTTAATTGTTGGAATAAACTTGAAAAACACGGTAATAAAGTTTTTTGTTCGTATGTCGAGTGGTCTAAGGCTCCGTCTCAAGATTACTTACCTCTCATCGCTAAGGTCGTAGGTTCGAGTTCCACTCGCTCCAAAAAAATTATTGTGAGAAAGTTTGCCAGTTACTTGCGGGAGGACGGTGGTTCTACTCAGTCTTCCTCCACCGATAAAACTGGACATGCCATTTATAACTTGAAATGTGTTGAAAATGGCGTTAAACCCCATACAATTAGTTTTCAAAGTTTAAAAATAGTGTGTCATTCGTGTCATATCTAGAGTTGATACAATATCCATACTAGCGTTTATAAAGGCGTTATGTATATCAGTAAAGGGTATGTTCTGATCTATTATTGGTAATGATTGAATTTATAAAGTGTGTATGTATCAATTACCAAGGTTAATATTAGATTCCTGCAAATTGCTATATGCTTTCAATTTGCCTTTTTGTGAGAATGGAATGAAGTTTAATCAAAGAACTTTATATTAACTATTTTTCAAGCATTTTAAAGAGTGAATGTAAACTTGCATTCCGTTTCTTCTCTGTAGGCTCTTTTTGTAACCCGACTTGTTCAGGGCAGGGGCATATAAACAACAACAAAAGAAACAGACAAATATTTTATTAGGTATAAAACCGTTCTTGCGTGTCACAAGTTTAAACAATTAAGTAAAGTGGGGCGGTAATGTAATGGATAGAGTGTTGACCGCTGACACTAGAGGTTGTGGGTTGGATCCCCAGTTCGACCCGATGTCTCTCATAAAAAAAACCCCACTCAGTACTGGTTCTACCCAGGACGCGGACTCGAGAGCGGTTCAGATATGCTCTGAGCTGTCATCGTAATCGAGCTAAAATAAATTAGTATAAACTCAAACAATTAGGTCACTGTTCAAAGCAATATACGTGTATTGAATTGGATCGAAATGCTATGAAAAAAAATAATCGTTTGAATTTGAAATAAGATTACAAAAATACTTATTTATTATGTTGCCAATTGATATGCCATACCACAAAAAGAAATGGACTTCACCGTTTCTGTTGAAAGCATACAAGTACTGGCATTGACAAACTCTGTGGTCTCCATTATATAACCTAAACACGTCGTATGGTCATCGAGTTCGACATATTGAATGAACGAGAAATAATTATTCTGCCGATAAAATTATTATGTAAATAACTCAATTATTCCTTGCACCTGAAGCACAGGTGTTCGGAGTGGCAATCTTCCCCCGGATGACAGACATGCTCTCCCGATATTAGGATATAATAATGGCAATGACAGAACTAATATTTGCCAAGTAATCATCAGCGAAAGATGTATTTATTTAATTGCCTTCCTATATTAATTAAACTGCAATCATTAGCATATTAAATGAAAACAAGTAACGACCAATTTGCTAAACATACATGCCACGTGATTTTAAACACTGCGTTCCCACATGCACGTATATTTAATGGTATTTCACTCCAATTGCCCCGTTTATAGATACATTGTATAAACAAAGTTCCTTTTTTCATTTTTCATCTTCTTTTCCTATGTAAATATGTATTGTTGCCATTTTGATTGTTTTTTTTTTAAATAATTTGGTGATAGGGAAGGGCCGATTTTAATGTTGGCTAACTTGCAGTCCAACCCTTTTGCTACTACATGTATACAAAAAGCAATACAACATGTTTAAAGGAAAGAAGCAGTAGGTTTTGCAAGTTTTGCTAAAAAATATATATAACTTAACTGCGAAATAAGTTCAGAGCTGTTGTGAATTGCCCTAGAGTCCGTTTCCTTGAAAATTCATTACCGTGCGTGCGTACGTTTGTGGGGGTTGTTTTAGAGATCGTCAGTTTGTGCCTAGAATCGAATCCATGTGAGTAGAATAGAGGTTATTTTGCTTTAGTTTTTTTCCTCAGCCATTAAAACTGGATGTCATATACAAACTGTAATGTGCTTTAATGCAATTAAACCGCATTAAAAAGTTCAAGTTAACAATTCTATTGGGTAGAAGGGCCGTTTCGCCGTTTAACTAAAATTAATACGATTGATCAGATCGCCAACTTTAAACTTTTTATTCTTTCTCATTCTTTTCTTACTCTTCTCCATGTTTCTTCTTCTTTTTTATTTTTGGATACAAAGTCAGGAGTCTCCTTTAACTCTGACTGTCGAGAACCTCCATGAGTGTTCTCGTAAAATATTATTATTATTGTCACTGCCACCGCCACCGCCACCGCCACCGCCACCATTGTCGTTGTCGTTGTCGTTGTCGTTGTCGTTGTGTTGTCGTTGTCGTTGTCGTTGTCGTTGTCGTTGTCGTTGTCGTTGTCGTTGTCGTTAATAATCAATATTAGTAATGTTGACCAGAAACGTTTCATTTAAGAATTCATTTCAGGACAGCCAAAGCAATTGGAAAATATAGGGAAACGTTTCAGAAATGTATAAATAAACCCATCAACTCGAGTGCAAAAACAACATTGTAAAATAACTGTCAATATTTATGACTATCCAATTGAACGTTGATAACATAATAATGACGTGAAATTACCGGTCATCGCGCACCTTGACACTTCACTCTGTCAGCTTGACTTATGCCACCTGGTGTGCGCTTTGTTATCTTTGTAATAATGGGATCTATAAAGTTGTCGTTCCATCAAATTGTTGTCGTAATAAATTGAACATACGTCACGTGGTGACACGGCCCACCGGGCATTTTATTGTTTATAATTGTAACCAGTTAAAAAGTATATTTAGGTTTAAGCCCATCTTTGATTTTTGTTCTTTAGTCTATAGAAAATAAAAAAGTTTGCATATTTGTCCTTCATAGGGAGACCCAAATCAAAGTGAAATGTACATTTTATTATTTGTCAACCTCTTGTTCTACCAAAAAATGACAGAAAAGGTAGACGCCATGTAGCATGTAAATTTTTTTTCTTTCTGTTCTTTGACTGTGTGTCCACTGCTGACAAAGTGAAAGTAGACGTCAGAATTCATGACTGTATTCATTCCCCAATTTCCAAGACAAATTTTCTACTTAATTCACGATTCAAACATGACAATGCTTTCATCATGTAGAACATACATCAATGATGCCATTCAAATAAAAAATGCAAAGAAGAAACGAAGCTTATTTATAAAAGCATTTCCTGTTTCCAATGGTGGTGACATGCCTTTAGTTAATACAAAATCTGACTGTTTCACTCAATACTTAAAAACGTTATTAAGTGTAATTACGAATAAATACAATCGTATGAACTCGGGGAATTCCGTCAAGGAGAATATACATGAGCTTATATTTTTTTGGAAAAGTTAAAAAAAATCGGGGATAAAAACATATTTTGTTTAAAGAAGCTGCTTTCACCACAGATAACTTTCCGTTCATTTTATGATGGCCAGTTTATTGAATCACAAAGACGGAGGCCCCACTCGAAGATAATAGTTGATTCCGTCCTTGTAGTTTAACTTATTTGTGACAAATTTGTTAATTCACAGGTCGGCATTTTCTGTTTTATTCGTCAATGTTTTAGCATAACCCGATACCGGCCAATGAGTGACTTTATCGCGGGCCGCGATTTAGTATTTGGTCAACAAAAGTAAAAAAAATTTTACACTTCAGAGACAAAATAAAATATAAGTTATTGAACAGAATATCCATAATATATGATGTTTGATACAAATGTGCAGTTTTACTGCTAAGATAAAAAATAATATCGACGATATAAATGAGACCTCTTAACAACGTCCCCCGAGAAACCATTTTTTTTTAATTTGTGAAAGTACCACTAAATACATAACCATATACCGAATGGTTTAATCACGTGATCGGGTACTTTAGCATGTACTAAGATCGTACCCGGAAACTTCACACTTCAAAGAGTAATGTTGTATTTGTAGTAGCATTCTTTAAATATCTCAACAAGGCACTAGTGTTACTCGTATTATGTCTTCTCACATTTTTATTAGTCTTTATTTATACAAAATAGTGATGAAGATTGCTAATTTTGGAGGCTGTTTACCTGGTTACGTCACCGATTAGTGATAAATACTTGTCCTTTGATCCCGGACACTTAAGTTTTAATACATCCGAAAAAGCTGCGCATTGCTCTTGGGTAAAGTACCACCTTTTAACGGCGGCGACATTAAAGCGTCACCAAGGTTCTCACGTGCAGGTGTCGGTCCATTGGCCTTTGTCGGCTGACTGCAACACCTCTATACAGACGATATGTTATCTTTTTACACTATGTGCATTATCACTATCGACTATACAGTTTTACAATCGTTAAGCAATTGATAAGGCAATAAGTCGATAGCGGCCATATGTAAGTGAAACTCCATTTTCACACCAAATACAACATGTGCAAATGTTAAGCCGGTTTCCCATTTATTCCGAAAATTGTGAACTTTAAAAAGAAAAAAATGCATATACACAGAGACCCTGTTATGTTAAAATCATAGTGCCCCAGATAAGCTTTTTCCCCACTAGTATTTTACTCTTTTAATGTGTATGCAACTTGCTTATTTTCAAATTTAAAGGATAAAAAAGAAAATTTTAATCAATTTCTATTTTGAAATAAACATATACTAGTAAACACTAAAAGTATTAGCATATAACGCTTATTTTAGCAATCACTTTAAATTCCAATGATTTATTCAGAAATTTCAATGCGTACACCATTCCCAAATAGTGCTTAGAATAAATGGCCAAGGACTCAGTTTAGAAGGATAGGAAACTTGCATAGGAAACTTGCACCCCTCTATAGACTACTTCTAATATTTATTAAATAGCACGCGAATAATTAATAATTTTGCATATTAATAATTCAGATTTCACAGGCAACTGATTTAATTCTTATACATACGGTACAATGTAAGCTGTATCAAAGACTTACATAGTCTATATAAGTCCTTGGCTGTATCTAACCTTAGATAATTTAAAACATTCCAGTTTGAATTAAAATTTTAAGTAATTTTGTTGTCTTGTTTTAGTTTTGTTTTTGGTAGTATACAGATTTGTAATAATTAATGCATGTGCTCAAACAATATTAAACACAGTTTGCTGGGAATGGTATCGTTTTTTAGAGAATTCCATTACGCAGAGAAAGAATTTTGATTTGTATTCCTGAGATGAAAGAAGTTGAGATCATTAAAAAAAACGAGATTTCACGAGATATTTCGTGAATACGTGGGTGTTCCTAAAATTTCAATCAGTTGTGGGGACAACTTGTTATTGAAAAAGTGTGTAGTTTTGCATGTAATTAATATGTATGTGTGTATTTATATGTGACCTTTCAGTTCTGTTTATGTTTGTATATGTTTTGTATTATAACATGCCGCTCTCCCTTCAGTGGAGTTAATAAAGATATCTATCTATTCCTGAGATGAAAGAAATTGGAATCATTAAAAAACGAGATTTCACGGGATTTTGCGTGAATACGTGGGCGTTCCTAAAATTTCAATCAGTTGATTTTCCTTCTCCATATAAATCCTTGTAATGGATATAAACTATTTTTACTCCGGCGGTGCATCCATAGCTTACCAAACATTTTGTAAAATGGACAAGGATATTTTGATTTTCTCAAGAAACAGTATATAACTTTTAACCAATATTGATTTTTAATTATTTCCGATGTATCTTTTCGAAAGTTTTATATTCGTGTTTCGTCTTTTAGTATTCTTTTTTATGACTGGTATTTAACGCCGTTTTCAACACATTTGATGGTATATAGTTATAGATATATGTGAAATATCCAGTTTTAGTAGTGGAGATCTCAGAATGAATATTTTAAACTTAATTACTTTACATCGATTGTGAAACACTTAGACAAATCAATCACGCTGGAGGTATTGCTGGATAGAACCAGTACTACGTATATGCAGATAAAGTGTCAGATAAAGAATCTGCGTAGAACAACTGTCCTTCCGCAAGTAACTGACATATAGTTTTTGAAGCGAGCACGACTCGAATCTACGACCTGATCGATTAGGGGTAAGTGATCTTGAGACAGTGCCTTAGACCAATCGGCCACGAAGGACCATTTTCTGTATTCAACATGAAACTAACGGCATGACCCCAACCTTCTCGGCCTCCAATACCGAAATATATAAAATTCTCATGCTATGCCGATAGGTTTATTCGTGATATTTAATCAAATGTCGCTGTCTATCTGTCTAGTGACAAGATAATATAACCTGATGATAAATAAAGCCAGGTTTGGATGACCATGGGTGTTGTATTTGGTGAGGAATGACAGCTTTAAGGTGCGTAGTGATACATAATTAAGAATAATTAAACAACTGAAGTTTGTACAACAAAGTTTGTAAAACAAAGAAGAAAGGCAAATTTGTCGAGTCTGGATATTTTGAAGAATACATAACGTCCATTAGAGATTATACACTTCTAGTTACTATCGCCCATTGTAACATGTTTCAGAATTGTTTTTTATTTATATTTTTTTCTTGTGAGACAATTATAATTTTGTGTTTTGACATTGAACAAACGCTACCTAGGACAGATTAACGTCATTTTGATCTTCTTGCAGCCAGTATGTAGTTCGTGTCCACAATGAAATTGAGGGTGTGTGTGTGTGTGGGGGGGGGGGGGGGGGGGGGGGGGGCACAAATCCGCCTTATTACAATACGGCCGTAAAAGGCAAACTTTATAACATCCTGACTTTACGTCGATACGAAGCGCCCCCTGCCGGCATAAAGATTGGCAATGTCGTCTGGAAGAATCGATATGGTTGATGGATGGGACTAAATCACGTCTTCGTAATGGTTATTGCGTGTAATTCCGATGGTATAGTGGCATCTAACAAACCGAGAATTATTACTGGAGAAAGATGTCAGACATTCTCACCCATACGACGAGCGTAACGTATACATCAAGTTTTTTTAAGTCACACACCAGGCTTCGGTTTCACTAACATTTTACTTTAATATTTAAAAACTTAGTTTATTTCAACCGGTTATTTATCTTTTATGATTTATAATCAATATCAATGAAACAATGTGAGTTTTACTGGAACCAGTCTAAAATCATGATCACCTGGCTGCTTTTACTATATTTGATTTTTTAAGTATCTAAGAATGCGTTGGTGAAACAGGAACCAGCTCCAATAAAATACGGCGAGGTTCTTTATTGAAATATTTGAAAGAAGCAAAAAGTGGTAAATTTTTAATAAACTGTTATTTATAAATTACTGTTTATAAAATCAGAGACATACGATATAAACAAATGGTAAACAGTGCTTCCATTTTTAAGTATTTGATAAAGGCGATTGTATAGGTTTTTATATATATGACATAGTAAAAATTGGATGTACATGGTGAAAAAACAATTTATATCACTAAATCTTCAACAGTTTTCGAATAGTAATATTAACATCCCTATGTGTACTCTTGTTGATGACGTCACAAAGACAGTTATGGATATTTATACCAGTGATAGGTTTTCATCTATAAGGCGAATGGACAGTATTTCTGGTAAAGGACGAAACAAACTACGCACCTACCGCTTATTTAAATCTCATTTTGAAGTTGAAATTTATTGTAAAATTATATTACCTTTAAAGCACAGGTCTGCTTTAAGTAAGTTTCGTTGTGGTGTTGCTCCAATAAGAATTAAGACCGGTAGATATGACAATTTCAAATTAGAAGATAGAAAATGTCCCTTTTGTAACACAGTGGAAGATGAAAGTCATGTTATTTTAGAATGTCATCTTCATAATGATCTTAGAAATATTTTATTTGAAAAAGCAGCAGCAATTAATGATAATTTTAATAATTTGTCAAATGTTGATAAGACAGTATTCTTATTTTCCCACTCTTCTTTGATTCGTGTTTGTGCCAAAGCCTGTTTTAACATATTACAAAGACGTGCATTTTACCTCTGTAAATAATGCATTTTTATTGTTTTATATGTATAATGTTACCTTTTTATCAACTCCTATGTGTATGCTGCAAATCAGTTCTTTTCTGATCTGATCAGAGGGGATAATCGATACTTTAAGATACAGTATGTGAAGATAATAATGGCTATTGATCGATTTCACAGCTAGACAAACTTGGTAGTTACTAGCAACTACTTTTATCAAAACATTTGGAGGCGCGCCGAATATTAACGAACACATCAGTCGTACATATAGCAGAACATCGGAAGTTTTCATTGCACTGACTTTAACTCTAAATTGATTAAAATGGAGGTCCTTCCGAGGTCGATTGGCCTAAGACGATGTCGTTTTCCGACCACTTACTTCGCCCCACTGACGTCTTGTGTTTAAACCCAACTTGTTCTGTAAAACGTTATATGATAGAGTTTGCCATTTACTTGCGGAAGGACGGTGATACTCGATTCATTGTGAGTTCTTCCTCCACCAACAGAATTGGATATGCCATATACCACGTATTTAGACCTTTAGAACAAAACATTTAAAATGCATAATGCAAACAATCTAACGTACGAACGCATGGAGACATTTTCTATTAGTAATTACATTTTTTTAAACAGATGGTTGTTATTAATGTCTACATACGACTGCCACAAATCATTCACGACTACCACAAAGTAACCACGACTGCCACAAAGCAACTACGACTGCTATAAAGCAACTACGACTGGCACAAATCAGTCAATACTGCCACAAAGCAACTACGACTGCCACAAAGCAACTATGACAACAACAAAGTAACTACGACTGCCACAAAGCAATTACGACTATCACAAAGCAACTACGACTGCTACAAAGCAATTACGACTACCACAAAGCAACCACGGCCGCCACAGAGCAACTACGACTGTCACAAAGCAACTACGCCTGCCACAAAGCAACTGCGATTGCCACAAAGCAACTTCGACTGCCATAAATTAAATTCGACTGCCACAAAGCAACTAGTGATCTAGGGTTTCTGTATGCGAGAACTTACGGTAAATCCATTCTTGTAAAAGCTTCATGAATACCAATGTGGACTGCATTGATTTTTGTTTTGAATAAGTCATGCTTTCACGCTTGTACATGATTAGATTTCCCCCGGCTTTGGGCATTCCGTTGGGAAACTTCCTGGAATTGTTCAGCATGGCTAAAACATATTAACTTTTTGAGGAGCATCTCAGATGCATCGCGAACGAATCAAGAAATGAAATGAAACTTAGGCCGTATTACATTAATTGCTAGATTATCATCCCCGTAATTTTCATGCCACCCCGACCCTTTTTATTTTCATAAAAAAAAATAGATTAATATTTTTTTCTTAAATTTTAAGAAAATAAAATACCCCCTCCACCTTTTTAAGAAAAAAATGGATGATAATCTAACACTTTATAAAATAGTCATATATGTAAAATATTATTTAAAATAATTTGTCAATCTTTGATATATTTGACAAGAATGCATAGTATAAATAGCTATCTGCTCTCCTTCAAATTTGACATCACGACAGGAAGGTAGAGATCATGAATAAACAAAAGAAAAAAGTTATATAATTTATTTTATACAATAAATAGGGATAATTTGTTACAAAAGTTTAGTCTCCTAAACATAGAATGAGGAAGCGATGTACATTGATTGTAAACAATACGTAAACATACACGTATTCTGAAAGAAAACGCCGGATGAATTTCAGAGCCATTAGCGATATTTATAGTTTTAAAATTTGTATGTAAATGTATTGCATTAATGATATTGTCAATGATAATGATCATAATGACCAAGTTAATAATGAAATACAGGAATATACATATTCTAAAACTAGATATCACTTGCATTAGTTTGATAATGTTGCCCTTAACCCTCAAGGCGTTTTTTGTTATCCCTTCAGTATACAAGCAAATAAAATGCCACATAATTTGTAAACAGTTATTAAGACATTATAAAACAGCAGTGCTATACCTTCTAGGGAAGTATATTTTTGATTATTTAGAAAAATGGAAATTAAAAAAGGGCACGAAATGTAAAAATTAAAATGAAAGAAAATAAACAGGTTCTAAACTGTTTTATTATTGACAGAAACATGCATGCATGTTAATCAAACCATGTCTACATCTTCGAAAAAGAAAATCTTAACCATGTAAAGAGGAGTGATAAAAATTATATATTTTAGTTTATATTCGATACTCGATGCGATGAAAGCTCAGTTTGTATGAACTGCTCAGGTAGAACCTGTACTGAGTGTTGGTTTTTGAGAGACAATCGGGCCAAGCTGGAGATCGGACCCGCAACCTCTAGTGTGAACGGCCAATAATCTATCAAATGCATGTCGTAATGCGCAGTATGACATAGAAATTAAAGACGCGAGGCAGTGTCCTGGATACCAGAGCCAATCAAATCTAGTTTGGGTTTATTGGCATTTTCTACAAAATAAATTTGTTAAAGGGCACTGATGAAGGAAGACCTCAAATAAATATCCACTTATCTGAGAAGAACCGTTCTTTGGCAAGAAACTCGTAAAATTTGATTCGAACCCACGACCTCAGTGATACGTGATATTGAGTAGACAGCCACGGATGACCTACAGATATAGAGATATTGGCATGCTAAATAATGATACAAACCGTCTTAATATTGAGCATTGTGTCGTTTATCACGCCGTGAACATGAAGAAGAAAAAAACTTTATTTTAATTCGCCTCCATCTACAGTCTTCTTATTACATTTGAAATGACCCTCGTATATTAATTAAATCACAAATGGAATTTTATTTATAACCAGAGATGGAGTTTCTCATGGTGGGCCGTTAGGGAGTTCGTCATATTTTCATCTCCAATTTTATTTTATTGATTACGTTTTGTAGACATGGTCTAAAGGGAATCCAAATGAGGAAATCACAATTTAAGCGTTGAGGTTTTATTGAACAACCGAAATTGATATTAAACAAATCAACATTTTTGCACACCGGAAGCTGATACTTGTAATGACTTTTATAACTCGCTTTCCGTTGTCTCCTTAAATGTTAATTCTCACTGAGAAACAATTTGAATTTTTCAAATACACATGAAAATTTAATACACAGTATTTTTTTTATTCCTTCTCAAATAGAGATTAATATACATATACATACACTACCAAAACAATTGATGAACATGAACTTATTGTCTTTAAATGTAGTTTATATTAGTTTGCCCGACAAAATACACGCATCTGTGTGCTAGTGTGTCCTGCCTAAAATAAATATTTCATAGAAGAAATGTTATCTCGCTCTCTCACTTTTTATCTCTCATACACTTACTATGTACATGTACTTACAATTAGTTGTATTAATATTTGTAATTTATACTTTTATACACTGTAAACTTATTACTTGTAGGGGAAGAGGCTCGAATCTAAGTTGAACTTGCGGCCAAATCCCATTTCAAAATGTTTGAAATAAAATATATATATAAACTAAACTTAACATACCCGTGACTCACATTAACTTCTACATTGATTTTCAGGGTCTTAATTGTTTCACCTTTTGGGTCTGATAATCCGATCCAAACTCATAATTTTGACTATATACAGTATGGGTAAGAAATGTGAATTTGTAATCATTTTCTGTTAATCATCAACACTGTTTCATTGATGTTTAATTTGTTATATCGTGCGTCCGATTCTCAGACTAAAAATATTCATAAATTTTGGTACAGGGTTTATTTCGCCAAACACAGTTTCAGTCTATGAAGCGGACATTTCAGAAATCTTAAAATTTTACGAACATATAATCGGTAAGATTTTTTCATAAACAGGTTGTTTTGCATTATCTTTAAAATTGTTTGTTTCTGCAAGTAAATGTAATAGCGAGTCTTCATTTTTTATACTTTAGCCCGTGTCTGATTTTTTATTGACAAATTTAGCAGTTAAAACTTAGTTTGATATTCGATTTTTCGTCTTTCAGTATTGAATTGTGCAATTCTTCAAAACAGGAGATTGAGAAGGTTAGGGTAAGGTTCAAGCTGAATAACAAAGGACGAAACACGAGTTTTAAACTTACTAGTCTTGATCACCTGCGACGCTTGCTTCTCTGAAGACGAACGTCTTGAAAGGTTTCACCGTGAACAAAAATGTAACGGTATCCTGATAAAGTATTTGATTGGCTAATTCAAACAATCAGTGTACCTCTGAGATTTCCAAAGTATTTTAAAAGATTGTAGATGTTTGTTTCTATATCCAGTCTTATTATTAGATAACATCTATTTGACACAGCATCTTGTATAAGATAACTGCAATGAATAAATATTTTGTTGTAACGTTTCAGTCGTACTCGAAACACCTCGCCAATTATCCGTAGTCAGCTCCGAGATAAATATTAGTTAGTCTAGATCATCGCCGAAACTTACTTTTCTAAAAGACATACGTCTTGACAAGTTCGACCTGGAATAAAATTGTAACGGTAACCTGTTAAAGTTTTTGATTAGTTGATTAAAACAATCGAACTACCTCGGAAATTTACATGGTATTTCAAAAGAGTATCGTTTGGATGCTTATTTCTATATTCAACATTTTTCTATTGTTAGATTATTTTCTATGACAAAGATCTTTTAAGTTCTATTAAAACATAACCGACGCAGATGTGTGTTTGTTTTAGTCAATCGAATCTTATTTCCAGATCCAAACGTTTCTTCTGTACAACTTTTTGGAAAACCAAGCGTCGAAGTTGATCAAGACTACAATCGTACTACAATCTGTCAATTACTTTAGGTCCTGTGTCTTACACTGATTGCTAAAAACCGTGAACGGACGTTATAACCAGAAGCTCACATGCATATTTAATAGGACAACATAATTTCTACTTTTTTAAAAAAGTAATGTATTTTCTGAAATCACCAGCAGCTGTGTTACATCATACCACGTGACCATTCATCCCGAGGGAAGGATTGTAAGGAAGGGAGCAGTCAGCCGCCGCGGAAAAATTAATGACATTTTTTATGAAAAAAAAGAACCAAAGGAAGGATTGATAAAAGTTTAGTCATACTATCTCCAATACTATGGATTTTTTTTCACAATATTATAGAGATTTTATCAATATATTATTTTAGTACATTGACGTGTACGTCACTGCTAAGTATAAATGCAACTTACACATATTTCTATTCTGTATAAGATAATACCATTATTCAAGGAATTAGAGAGAAAAGGTTCGTTCGTTCTAACAGACACGCTAGATCCGCAACGAAACAAACTTCTCTTGTGTCTGTATTTAATGGTGATCTTTATTATGATTTTATTCCGAACGAGCCGGGCCCGATTAGCTCAGTTGGAAGCGCGTCTGACTATCAATCCAGGGGTTGAGTTCGAATCCCCACCGACCACAGTCTCTGTGATGGTTGATATTAGACTTTACGTCTAATTATCATTCATCCCTCATCGCTGATTCAAGTGGGAAAGTTATCCGTTACTTGCGGATATAGGATGTGCTCGAGTACCCTCCAGGATCCCAGAATATATTTTCTACGATAAACATCGTGTATAAGATAGCTGTAATGACTTCCGTCCGAATAAATATTTTTAAAATTTTATAACAACATAACCATTGCAGGGATGTGTTTGTTTCAGCCAATCAGATCTTTTTGCAATATTCAAACGTTTCTTCTGCACAACTTGTCAAGACGCTTGTCTTTTAGACTTAGTCATGTTAGTCATGGCAGTTATCTTGTACAAAATCTTTGTCATAGAAAATATGTTATAACATAAAAATAATGAATAAAGAAATAAACATCCAAACGATACTCTTTTGAAATACTATGGAAATCTCAGAGGTAGTTCGATTGTTTGAATCAACCAATCAAAACGTTATTCGATTTTCGCTAAATAAAAATGATTTTCATTCTCGTCCAGAATTTTGTCTTTTAGGAAAGCAAGCGTCGTATATGATCAAGACTAATCAGGAATAAGATAAAAATCAGCCATCTTGGAACATTTTTTTTTTTTTTTACTTTTCCCATTACATGTTTGATGAATATTTGTTCTTTTCATACTCGTTAAGACGTTATCATAAACATTTTCTAGGTGGATGTATTACTTTTATTCAACACGATTCTAAACCAAACAACCAGCTATAACGTGATGTCCATTCTTTGTAACACAAGTAATCAAATATTTAAGTCAACCGTCTTCTTGACAATTTATACATGTAAACCATGAACGACAGAAATAACATTAAAGTTTGTAGAAAGAATCACAACTGTCTGACTAACTCAAGTTCTGTTTATGAAATGTTTGTTAATAGCTACATATGTTTCATAATACATATATCACGTGTCATCGTTTGGGCTATAAAACAAGATTAATTCACGTTTACCAGTCATTCGTCTAAACACACTCAACAGAAAATTGTCGTCTGATGTTGTGCCGCATGGTATTGTCGAATATAGTTCCAAGTCTTGTTTTTTGTGTGTGCTTTATTTTTTTCTTCTTCAGAGTTTTCTTATAGAAAGACATCAAAGAAATATATTTAGTAATCTAATATAGAAAAAAACAAAACATTTTAAACACCAAAAGAGAAAATTCAGTAGATAGTGTACGAATTGTTATCCTGATCTGCACCACATCGGCAACAGTGATTGTACACGAGGAGAGGATCGATTCCTCTTTAAATTTATGTTTTTGTTTTTATTTGTATGGTGTTTAGCGTCGCTTCAACAATTTTTCACCTATATCGCGACGGTGATTTCTAAGCACTGCCACTGGAGTATTATGCCGCAGACACATGTTATGGTAACCAATCCAGTCACAATATTCTGACACCGGGCCGACCAGACCTAAAACTATCCTTTCAATGTTGAGCGCCAAGCGAGAAAGGTTCCGGTACCATTTGTTTTACCAAATCTTTGGTATGATCCGGCCGGGGATGGAACCCACGACCTTCTGCATGCGAGGCTGACGCTCTACCACTAGACCACCGCAGTGGTATTTAAATTCCCCTTGCTGAGTCGTTCATATTTTTGGGGAAATAGGCTTTCGTGTGTTTAACAAGCCCCTGGAGTTAGGCATTTCAATCTGTAAATATTTAAAGAAAATCAACTGTGAAATGTAACAAGTAATTGCATTTTTCCTATATATTTTTATTTTTTATTTTCATTTTTATGTAAGAACCATATACTATGTTAATATACTCTATATTACTGTAAACGCCGGCAACTTCTGTCTATGTATGGTAAAACTACCCTTTGCCATTTATGTCGTAAATCACAGAGACAACAAATAAGCACATAAATGGTTTCCATGGTAACCTGGTAATAACATCATTATTCAAAACAAAATTCAATATATTTCTTCCTGTAATCAAGTTCATTCTGTGGAATCCAATTTGTCTCCTCTGTCATCCATTATGGCAGCCATTGCTAGGCGAGAATGCCACCGTTCGGGAAGGCAACGCCGTTATCATATTGAATGTTGCAATTATGCTGCAATTTTCACAATTTTGTAATTTTGTTCTCCTGCACGAAGAGAATATCAAATGTCACATGCGGGCATTTATATTTGACGCGTTCTACATAATTTTATGTTTTGTAATTCAGACATATATGCTTGGCAGGTCGTGCGTCAGTTGACGTAAAATACTTTTTGGAATAATACACTTTACTGGAAAGTGGATATAGTCATATCAGCATTTCGAAGCGTATACGATAACTACTATACGAAGATTAGCTTTCTTGGCTAAAATAACAAAATTGTCGAATTGTGTAGTCAAACTATTGTTTAAAGCGAGTATGTCGTACATCAGTTGCTTTTTCTTCCAAAATTTTAGAATGGCATTTTTTTTAAATTTATATATGCCTCATATTACTATGTGTGTTTGTTTTTAATTTAAGAACTAGCAAACATTTCAATATATCATGTCAAGATATACTTAATTGAATAAATAACTTAAACAAATGCTAGTTCCTCGATAAAATGATTCGTTTAAAGAAAAAAGAAAAAAGGTTGGAAGTCGAAAATTAAGAAAGATCGCCGCCACACAAATAAGTCTCCAAAAAATGACGGATAAAGTCATATAACATTACAAAAAAAAAATATGTTACTGATTTGATTTGATATAATTAGTTGATAAATGTATATCTAAATAATACACTCATTAAAATGTTGTTATTGTCAGCATGAAATATGATGTATATGTTGTATTGGACCCAGTGTGACTTTAATACCAACTAAATAAAAAGAAATAGAGAACTTATGATAGCGGTGGTCCTTGGGCAGAATTTCGATTTTACGTACATTCCTGACGTATCACCACCATTGAATGTTAGTAAAATTGTTGTCGTTAAAAATTCATGAACGTGTCCCCCTGAACGGTCATTTAATGATTAGAATATAATTAACGACAATGAGTGTTGTGAATTTGGTTTCCGTTCTGGAAAAAAGATTGGGACAACTTCAGATAGCAGTGGTCCTTGCGTAGAATTTCGATAATTATTTCTAATATTTCGGTACATTCCTGACGTATCTCCTTAAACTATAACGAAATGTTGTCGTTCATATTTCATGAACGTATCCACGTGAATGATCATTTTAAGATTAGACTCTTATTATTTTACGACAATAAGTGTTACGAATTTGGTTTCCGTTTCTACTTCCGACTAAGACATATGGTGCCAACAATGCACTGTATTATAGATTAGCAGAATATGCGACTATATATTGGGTAAATCAATAATATGGATTTAAAAAATAAACATTATTTATTGAACATTCATGAGCTATGAACTAAGCAAACAATGTTTACATGAATCCTTTCGGAGTTATGTGTGGTAAACTTAGGTTCATATCTCATGAACGGTCTAGAAATTAATGTCATTCCTTGATCAAATGTTGTATTTATAATAATAGAAATGTTTCCAGTTACTTGAGGAAGAACGTTGGTTTTACTCAGATGCATGATCATGACACCCCCATCCCCCTCTCGCTCTCTCTCTCTCTCTCTCTCTCTCTCTCTCTCTCTCTCTCTCTCTCTTGCTTTCTCTCTCTATATCTCTCTTCGACTCCCCCCCCCTCTCTCTCCCCCTCTCTCACTTCCCTCTCCCTCTCCATCTTCCCTATCACTATCTTCTCTCTCTTCCTTCTTCTGTCTCTCAATCCATCTCTCTCTCTCTCTCTCTATATATATATATATATATCTTCCTCTCTCTCTCTCTTTCTCTCTCTCTCTCTCTCTCTCTCTCTCTCTCCTTTCCCCTTTCTCTCTCTCTCTCTCGCTCTCTTTCTCTCCCCACCAATAAAAAACTGGTTGTCATGGTTGTTGAAAATAACGTTTAACCCTATTTAGCTATGTATCGTATACCATAAGAACTATGTGACGTGGTGTCTAACCGTCACGGTTAGCTTTGCTTTAGCCCAAATTTAATTTTTAATTTTAACTGATGTTGTTTAAAAATTTATGTTGCTGAAGTTGTCAATTACGTCCCAATCGGAACAATGTTCGGTCATTTCCGCCCACGTTCACAGTTTTTTTAATGCAAACCGAGTGCTGTTGTTTTTTGTGTTGTTGTTATGTTGTCCGTGGTTATGGTGGTGGTGGTGTTGCGATGTGATTCTGTTGTTTTAGTTGATGTTATTGTTGTTATTGTGGTGGTGGCGGTGGTGATGCTTTTGTTGTGTTTGTTGTTGTTGTTCGTGGTGGTGGTGGTTGTGATGCTATTGTTGTTGTTTTTGTGGTGTTGTTGATGTTGCTAAGGTGGGATTGACTGAGTATGTCTGAATTATATTATGGAAATTTCCAATGCGTCAAGAACTAGAAATTCTAAACAGCATATTTTCTACGGAGTTCTTGCTTTATTTTCCAGTCACGCAATACCCTGGGAGAGTCTCCCTAAATGCTCTAATCGCCGTGAAACAATCACGAGAGATTACTTCCAATCAAGTTTCATATGACATTTTGAGCTGCAGGTGCGGCCGGGCACCAAAATCAATACAATCATTCAGACGCTTGCAGAAATATTCTCTGGTAAACACCACGTGCATTTTATTTTATTTGACGGCACTGAATATATTCCAGAATGCTTTCTGTGAATTATGCGGATACAGAAGGGATGTGTGCCGTTACATATAAGTTTTTTTTTTTCACAAGCGTATCTAGTATGTTTTTAGGGAGGACAGGGCAGGAAAGTAAACATTAAGTGGTAGCTGCCCCTCTCTGAGACCGCAAGTGTTTTTAGTGTTACAATATTTGTTCGGTTCCCATGAGACTGGCGCCATGTTCTATTAAAGATGCTATAATAGATCCATTGCCTTATATTTTAGGAGAATCGAGCCATCTTGGAACAGTTAACTACACGATATGAATCAACGGCGCCAAGTTCCAAGTCGCAATGTGTAAAAGCAACAATAATCAGAAATCAGAAGAATCCATAATTGGAAATAAAAGCAATTACATCTGAAGATATAAGGTCCAATACTAAATATAATATAGTTTAAAACTTGATTGTTTGATAGATACGGCGTTTATGGTAGGAAAACAAAACTATAAAAGAAAAAAAATATTTTGTCGAAATTTTAGACGCAGAAAGCTTAAGCCTCAGTCTCCATAATAACGTATCATTATACATTGTATCAATACACATTGTATCAATACACATTGTATCAATAGTTTTAGTTTAGTTTAGTTATTGTTTAACAAAATGCTTCATAGCCAATCATAGGGAGACAAGCTACAAAATACACCCATATTACAGACAGCACAATTATACAATGTGACACAAACTTCTTACAATTTTCATTAAGACAAATTCAATGTGTAACACAATATTTTGTCAAGCCCCATTAGCTAAGTCGATAGAGAAGGGGACTTTGAGTCTCGGGGTTGCAGGTTTGGTTCCCGGGGCTGATCAACTAAAAATACTAACAGTCGTTTGGGTGGGTCTCTAACCGAGCACCATGTGACGGCGCTATACACAGGGCACGTTAAAAGAACTAAAAGAAACTTACGATGGGGTTTTATCTGTATCCTGCACTATCCCCCATAACCCTAAAAAGACTTACACTCTTCTTGGGGCATCACCCATATGGGAAAGCTTTGGCGATTTAAAATAACAACAACAACAACAACAACAACAACAACAACAACTCATTTTGACAATATTTTTGTAGATTGCTTAACACACGATATGTTACCCCAAAAAATGTTGTTTTTATATACTTGTACATTTTAAATCAAGAAATGCTTTAAATTCTCTTCGTACACAGAGTGTTAATCAATGCATTGATTGTGTATAAAGTATTTATAATGACCCGTCAAAGACATGACAACTATCAACACAACGAAGTGCTATGTTTAAGAGGTGACTTTTTTGTTTGTTTTTTTATTTGAATTTTGATCTAAGAAGGAATATATTAAAACGTATTACTTAACAAGACCGAACATGTTAAAAATTCACATAAAAAACTCATAAAATCCGGTCACAAAAGTACAATTATCGATTAAGTTACGTTTATGTAAAACTACCATGTTTTTGAGAAATGAAATTCTTTTTCTATATAGCAAGTAATAGAATGAATGTTGATGCCGTCTCCGTGCAATTTATCTTAATTTATGATAAATGACTATTTTTGGAATAAGTGTATTTACAACCGTGCATAGATATAATGATACGGTTATTTGTTGTTAAATACGTATAACATTTGAAAAAAAAAGTATTTTCGTCATTACATGTATGTGCCTGTTTGTGCTCTCTTTTTTTTGAGTTCTTTGGATTATCTGAAGAAATTGTTTTAATCAAAGTTATCATGAAAAGACCGCGTTAATCATGCCAATACCTGTAATCCTTAATGCTGTGTTGATAGCCGTCATCTGTAGGAGAGCTATGCGCACGCCAAACGTGTTGGCTAATTATAACCTCCATCCATTAATCAAATTTAAAAATAACCTTTAACCTTATAGTATATACTTTAGCACCACAAAATTAAACTGGTATAATCAATACATCAGTTTTAATAATCAAACTGGGTAATCCATTTTACAATAAAATTCTTAGTATTTTTTTATCAGAAATAAGAAAACAAAACAAAACAACAACAATCATGTAAGAGACCATTCAGAAACATCAAGGTAAAATACATATAACAGAAAACTTGGTAATTTACTTATTTTGAGTGCTATATATATGTATTTGCAATACCATGAGTATTAGACTGGGCATGGGCGTGTGACAAGTGACCCGGGCGTCGGCATCTGGGCTAAGACTTGAAAAGATTTCAAGCAATTTGTCAAAAATATATTTTAAAAAATAAGTAAAAAAACAATGTCGTTTGGAGCGGTTATAGAACTATAGCCTGGCCTGGTTAGCATTAAATAACGCTAAATATTCAAACAAACAATCAAAATAGATGACTATATACCTACTTTTATTTAAGCTTTTGTAGGAAAACACCAGATTTTACTACATTATTAAATCTCCTCATAAACACCATGTCTTACATAGACATGACTGTAGAGACGCAGCACTTATATTCCTCCACCATACACCGTAAATTACGAAAATGTTCCGCAAAATATTGATTAATGGGCCCAGACCTCCTATATCTTGTTCCATTATTCGAAATCTGCAGTATTTTCTATAAATGTTTTATTCTTTGACAGATGGAACTCAATACCAGGAATCATGTAGTCTGCAGGTGTTACGGCTATCTGTGGAAACCTTACCGAAAGCACGGAAATGGCTTACAATGCAATGCAGAAAAAATCGTTCACTCCCGGAACCGGCCACGGAGGTGGAAGCGATGAAAGCACTCCAACTAAGGCTGCCGGGAACTGGAACAGCGCTCCTGCGCGTGCGGGTATGCAAATACGATTGATCACGTGATCGATTGTCGACTTATTATGCAGATGTCAGGAAATTGGGTTTGAAACAATGGGTGATTTATTTGAAAAATTCGATAAAAATGGTGGATTTCTCATAATACGTTCTCGTGTCGTGACCACTACAATTATCCAATTAATTTCCTAAAATATATGTCCAAGTAACTACTTTAGCGGGGCGGTAGTGTAGTTGATAAAGTGTTGGCTGCTCACGCCAAAGGTTGTGGGTTCCATCCCCAGCTCGATCTCTCTAAAAACAACTCAGTATTGTTTCCACCCAGGAAGCGGACTCGAAGGCGGTTTATATAAGCTATGAGCTTTCTTTGGAATCGAGTTTTAATAAATTTGTATAAACTAAGCAACAGTTTCCTGTTTAATCCTGCATGGAACGCAATGGCTATACTATAGTCTTTCTCACTTCGAAACATGTGCGGGCGTGGTTTAATATACGGGTTCCTGGTTCTTCATAATGTGCTTGGAAACCGCTCAGTCCAAGAAGAGCGAACTTAAACATTAAGTTTGTTTATATACTGTTAGTTTAAATATTGAAAGATAAAAGTATATTAGTAAATTACAAAGTGGATCATTATGGATATCTAGTTTGTCGTGTAAAATAGAATTTATTGAACATTCAATAAAATCGGATATTCCCTATAATACGGTTTATTTTAATATAAAGGGTGGTAATTCACAGGCAAACAATACAAACTCCTGATATCCAATACATGAACACTGCCGATGAATTTTAGAAATTATTTTTTTTTTACATTTTCCCTTGCAAAATTTTCTGCAGACATGAAATTTGAAAGAAAAAATTCCAAACAATAAACACAAGTGTCTCAAGAAACGCTTTCATATAAAATGGCAATACATGTTAAGATTGAGAATGCAAAAAAAATGAAACAATAATTTGAGTTGATTCACAAATACAAAAATCATGATATCAGTTTTGTAATTTATTTATATTTTACAAATGTTTATATGAAAATACTGATTGACTTATTTCTTTCAGTATATATGATATTATAATTTCGTTTTATGAAAACTTTGATTGTATTGACGTTCTACAAAAATGTTATACCTAGTATATCGAGGGCCTTTGTATAGATTTTAACTGTATTTAATTTTCTAGCTTCTTACAGAAATATGAATGTACGAGTATGTGTGACACTAGTATTTCCATAAAAACATCTATATTCATTATCCTGAACGTTTCGTTCCCAAGTCAATTCGTATCCAATCCTTGATGTTTCAAATCCTATCCTAGTTGATTCGTACCCTAGTCCTGGTTGATTCGTACCATAGTCCTGGTTGATTCGTACCCTAGTCCTGGTTGATTCATACCATAGTCCTAGTTGATTCGTATCCTAGTCCTGGTTCTAATTAATTTTGATTTATTTTATTATTCTCCTTTTTTTTTTTAAAAATGTAAAGAAAATAGTGTATTGAAATCAACGTAAAGTGTTTAGTTATTGTTTAGGCCATAATAAATTAATTGCTAGATTATCATACCCGCCCTCCCCCTAATTTTCATACATATATAAATTAAAAATAAAATTAAAAATAAAATCCTCCTGCCTACACCGTTTTAAAGAAAAATTTGGATGATAATCTAGCAATTAATTTATAATGACGCTATATGACGTTTTTTTAGTTCGAATTACCATTCTTTCCCAATTTCTAAATCAAGCAGTGATCGAGGCTTAAAAAGCGTCGCTAAAAAGGGTAATTCAGTCATACTTTGATAAGATAATTGGATTTTTATCATTGATTCAATTAAATTGTCATATGATATGCACATATTGCATAAAAAAGTTTTAAAAAAAATGAAATTTTAACCATACTCGTTAACGCATTTAAATTAGGTAAAACCCGCCAATTAGCAAAGTTGCAACACGTGGCATTGTTCTTTGGCTAAAATTCGGGGGCATCTGTCCGTTGATATTTAATATGAAACCATACAGGAGTCAGATAAGCCGCACCTGAGTCGCTGTCCCTTGTCACACCTGAGGACCCGAACGCTTTGTCTCTCCCGTC